>NDGN011366028.1:0-13936 GCA_002564285.1 Tympanoctomys barrerae | reverse complement strand
AACTAAGAAAACCACCCTTACAACACAGGATGATTTTATTTTTACGTTGGACCTAGAACACTTAAGCTGCCAATTAGGTACTGAATGGCAGAGTAACATCCCCAATTTATGCCATGAATTCATAGGGAATAGGTTATAAAAACTCAGGTTCTTTTCTGCTGGTCCTCACAAAATGTGTTTCTCTGGGAGGGGCAGGCTGGAACTTCAGTTGAACCCACGTACCTTTCTCTTTGGCTTCCTTCTTTTTCTGATCATTTTGCTTGACACATTTCAGGAAGCTATCATGACTGTTTTTGAGTGCTTAATATATTCAATAAGCACATTAATCCTCTTGGCAAGTATCTTGCCCTTAACTTGCTTGTTTCCAACAATGCCCACAGCATGCTGCATAATATTGTAGACTCTTCCCGTTTTGCCATGGTAACATGTGTGAGGTGTTCCTTGTTGCACAGTACCCATTCCCTTGATGTCTACAGTATCACCCTTGTTGTAGATTCACAGGCATGTGGCCAAAAAAAACCCCCCCAAGTTTTCTAAAAGACCTGGAGAACATATACCGGTTTCCCTCCTCTTGCCCTTTGTGTTAGTCATTTTGGCAAATTACTAGAAGATGGTGGTTCTGGCCAAAAGGCTAAACCTTTACTCTTTATCAATCATACAGCGTATGATGTTCAATTATAACAACAGAAAACAGACTAAGACAATAATTTATTTAATCCTCACAAAATAAGGGGAGAAGGTATGTTTATTTACAGATGGAGAAACAGGTACAGAGAGGTTGCATGAATCCCAGTGGAATGGAGTTAGCAACTAGCTATCACATGGCCTGCAATTTCTTTTTTCCTCTCTAAGACCAGCATGCCCCACACAGGGGCTGCTCCTTTAGCAAGGGTCCTGGAACTAAAGACAACATAGGGATTATGGTCAATGTCAACCACTGCAAATGTATAATATAATATATACATATATAATATAGTAATATATAATATGTAAAAGGTAAACTTAAAAGTAGCTGACATTGTTGGATTTTTTTTGTTTCTGTAGAAAACTTGGCTTAAACTGATAAGCACAATTCCCTAAGCTTATGGGACTTAAGTCATGGTTTTGGTAGGGCTTCCATGCTTTTCTGACTAATTCCTGATTTATGCAGGATTTCTGGAGGGTAGCCAAAGCATAAGTGATTGCTCATTATATTTTCTTTGTGTAAGACTCAAGTTCAAGGTATTTCAGGTAAGCTAGAGTGAATATAGAGTGACCTTACTGGAAGATGTATTGAAAACAAGTCATTCTGGACTCCCACAGACTCATTTAGATACTAAGGTGTACGACCGAATTATAGCCTGCTTGTTGGAAGCTGACATGTATCTTTGTGTTCTCATGGAATGTCTTTAAACTCTAAGGTCACAAAGCACTGTCAGGACTAGAGATGAAGCCTCAGTTTGGGACCTATTCGTAGTTCTTGGTAGGAAAACGATGAGTTGGAGGAAAGAGTTATAGCTCTGAAGAGTTCACTCTTGCTTTTTCCTTTCCTTACAAGTCCAACTGATTCCATGATGGAGGTTATCAATCTGCTGGCAATAGCTTTTCTTTTCCCCAAAGCACAAAATTCAGTATCTGCAGACTGCATTCCACTGGAAAAGTGGCTACACTCAGAATGCATTCGGGATCCAGCTGCAGTTGAATGCAGGTAGAGTCAACAGTTGGCAGCAGCCCTTCAAGGAGTACAGGCTGGAGTTTCCTCCTGGGATGACCTGGCCAGGCGCCTTGATCACAGTGCTGGAGGAAAAGTAGAGTGAAGCAGTTAGTTGAGCCGTGGACAGTAGGCGCAGTAGGTGGGGAGACAATAACACACAGGAATGGCACAGGACAGGGAGCAGATTTCCTTCTTCATGTTTAGGTTAGGATGGGTGAAAAACAGAGGCTCCATTGAATTAGTTTTGACTCTCAAATTCTGGGCAGCTCCTAGGACTCCCCATTTCCTCTAGAGCAAACACAGAAGGATAGAATCAATCTCTATAAAGTACTTGTTCTTTAAGGACAGCAGCTGTGAGGGATGATACTGATTTTTGTGTATAGAAGTTGCAGAGTGTGGAGGTGGCTGGCCTGGGTCACTGGTGGCCTCTCTTCCACCACAGCCCCTCACTATGTTATCAAGAAAACCTCGATTGCTTTGAAAGGGAGGATATGGAAGTAGGAAGGGGACATAGGGAGAAAGGAAGGCAGTACAGGTCATGCTTTAGGAAGGAGCTATGGATGCTGGCAAAATGGAAGGAGGTGTGCTAGCTATGAGGAGATTGGTAATGTAGGGTAGGATGGGCTCCCTGGATGAGCCTGAAATTTTTATCTCAATTGTGCTGTTGCTAATTTTGCTTGAGTGGATATAGCTTTCTTAAGCCAACATGATATCAAATGCAAAATAAAACAGACAAAAGTGGATAGTGTCAAGCTTTTGCAGAGGTTTCAAGGTATAAGTGTGCTACTTCATGCCAAGTGCTTAATTCATGGTTGGGTGTGTACTAAATACTTGAGCAGCACTATTGAGTATTTTAGTCTCTAGTTTTATCCAAGAGAACTCAAAGCAAACAAGTGCTATGATTTCTGTGCAAGTTCTTACATTAAAAAAAAGTGAGGATTATAAAGTTATAAAAGTAAGCCTTTAGATTATATTTGGTTAATTAATAAGTGAGTATAAGAAGTTATAATCGGAAATACAATACCTGTGCAGTAGGCTTTGACAACAAGTTACCACTCCGGTTGTGTTGCTAGGTAAAGTGGAATTGAAGGCATTCTCTAAGATGTGGTGGCAGTTGATATCCACAGGGGTGCTGGAGAGTAAGCCTAGAATGGGACAGAACACCATTCACTGTACTTTCACCATTAGTAAAGCTATGAAATTCTCCTTCTGTTCTTAGCTTCTCCCCATCTCTTCACACATTTAGCTTTGCACATGTGCAAGACCAGTGCCAACTCTGAGCTTTCTACAGCAGCATAAACTACAGTATCTACTAGAGACCTTGCCTCCCCAAAGCTACTGTCTGGTAGGTACAGGGACACCAAGGACAGGATGCCACACCTGCGATGCAGGCTGTCATGAAGCAGGCTGCCGTCCCTGCGATCAGAGCTCGGATGGCGCCAGATGCAATGTCGCGCTTTCTGGAAGGAGCCATGGATGCTGCAGAACATGAAAGGAGGTATTTGAGATTAATGTTGAAGCTACTAATTAGAAACCCAAGCCTCTGAAAATTGTTTTGGGTCTGCAGACCTAGGGTCATTGGAAAGAAGTGCTGTGTTCCATCCAAAGGGCTTCCAAGCATGGCAAGCATGGCAAAGCAAATGGACTGAAGGCGGGGTCAATCAGAGAGCTGAGGGGCAGCCCAGCTGTCGCCATCTGCCTGTATGCAAGGCAGACAGCACAGATAACCACAGCAGTTCCTATTGGCTCGTGAGCCCTTCTTGCTGGCCCCTATAACCTATTGGCATCAAGCCTGGGGGTGCAGATGCACTCATTCACTGGAGCAAATCTTTTCTGAGGTTGGCCTGGGAGTTCACAGAAAAACTATAGTGCAGAGCTTGGGTAAGAAAATATGGTTGAAGGTTTACTGATGTTGCAGGCCCATTTTCCCTCTAACATGAGTAATGTTACACAGCAAGATGGAGGTTCAAAGTATGTTTATGTCACATTTGTTGGTAAAGAATATCCTTTCACTTACTGAGTCCACCGATCGCTATTCCTAGGGACCCAAAATTGGCGAAACCACAGAGGGCGTAAGTGGCGATTGTCTCAGAACGAATCTGTAAGCAAGCATAAACACTGATGTGATACAAAATGCCATGGTCTGAAAACCTGGTCCCTCAGCCGGGCTTCACATTGTGACTACAGAATCAATACTCACACACGCTGTCTGATACCACTGCGCATTGTTTCCTGGACTCCTTTTACCTCATGCCCTGAAATTTTGATGGAGGGTGACAAGGGACTGAGTGGATTCATTCCTGCAGGCTACTGATAGGATTCATTCCCATCATAGAGAAAGAATTCCCTGTCTTTCTCTATGATAGGACAAAGGCAACCATTATGAATATGTAAAGTGAGCAAAAGATAAAAGCAGCTGAGGTCATTTGATTGTTTATTACAGGGTACATGGAAAAGGAAGTGTTGGCCTCTAGAAATGCTTCTTTCTCCTTGTTAACAACTAACATTCTAACATTCCACATGACCTGGTAACCTGCTATAAAGTGGTAGGCACTATTAGTAGTTGCTAGCGATACAAAATTGATACTGGAAAATGCCGGCCAAATAGCTCAGTGGATTAAGGCACCTGCAAGCAGGTGCAGGGGCCAGGGGTTCGATCCCGAGGCCTGTTGTGCTGGCTCCACCCCTGGAGCGTGCTGAGATGGCAATTGAGACTGGGTGTGGTGGTGCACACCTGTAATCCCAGCTCTTGGGAGGCTGTAAACAGGYRGATCACTATGAGTCTGATCTAGTAGTGAGACCCTGAACACCCTGTAGACCCTTCTCTAAAATTAAAAAAAATAAATAAAATAAACAAAATTGATACTGGAAAATATCTGCATTATAGTTGTTTGATGAAGAACTTATTCAAAATGTATAAGGAGCCCCTATAACTCAATAAGAAGACAAATACTCAGGAAAAATGAATCAACAAGCTTGGATAATTCACAAAGGGCATGTAAATGGTTAACAAACACATGAAAAGATAGTCACTATTGAGTCATCAGGGAAATGTAAATTAAAAACAATGAGACATTACTAAGTTTAGAAAAAGATTGACAACACTAGTGATGGGAACTGATATGTTGCTGATAGAATGTAAAGCAGCATAGCCTGCTTGTGAAATAATATGGCTGATCCATGTCAAGTTAACACATACTACTTGTGTGACTCAATAATTTTTCTATGAGAAATAAAAACACATGCCCATGAAGAGACTACACATGAATATTCTGGCAGCTTTACTCATAATAGTGCTACACTTAAAATAACTTCAGTAGGAAAATGATAAACAATTTGTGGATACCCATCAACTGGAATACCGCTCTGTAAGAAAAAGGAAAATAATTCCTATAGCAACATGAATGCTAATGGGCCCACTGATTGAAACAGGCAAAAGTAATCTAGAGAGACAGAAAGATCATTGGCTACCTGGTCCTTGGTCTTTGGGGTGAAAGAGTTGTTGACTATAAAGGGTCCTGAGGGAAAAATTTAGAATCCTGTTAGTAAGAAAAAGAATCCTGTTAGAAGCAATTTTACACTTGGCCTTAGTGTGTGCTGACTTCATTCCCCAGCTCTGATCACTCCTTAGAAGTGGCAGGATGCTCACCAGAAGTGAGAGGATAGAAGTTCTTTCAGAAGGTAGTGGGGAGATGGAAGGTGGATTTGTAGACCTGTGCACAAGGCCCATGGGTTCTATTCTAATAGGCAAACAATGCTGCCTGGGCAAGACCACCCTTTCTCAGGTAGAGACTGATTCCAGGAGGCTCTGAAGAGTCAGGGCTGTTGGTCATCAGAGGCATGCCTAAGCTGGTAGAGGTGCCCCCATGACAAGGCAATAAATTTTTCTTATCTCCTGAAAGATCTATTATTTGGTTCAAAGAACAAGCTAAACTCTGCATTTATAAGTACTGTTGTAATTTTTTTTTTCTTGTGCTTACTGGATTTTTGAAAGCTCACACTCAAGACTCACATGGTGGTGGTAAGTTTGTTGATTTTGAGGCCTCTCTTCTCCCTCATGGCTTCTGAGAAGTCCTTTTTTCAGTATTTTTATAAGAGGTGCATAGAGCAGGTAGGAAGAAATTGAGCGTTGATGGAGTCTGCTCTTCCTGGAAAAGCCCATCATGTCCCTTCTCTTTCTTGTGCTTCCCATTATTTCAATTGGCTTCAAAACCAGGCACATTTATTAGAGACTATGGGGGCACAGAGATGGTGTGTAGGGCTTGTGGTTCTTCTTTCTCTTTCTGGGGATCTGGTGCAGCATGCACATGTGGCCATGTATGGTTTTAACAGAAGAGGAGAAGGAGGCTGGCAGGCTGTGGCCCCCAAATGTGAAAGATTATGTAGTGGAAAGATGTGCTGTACTAGGGAGTACTAATGACATGCCCAGAAGCTTGCCCTGTGTGCAAGCAAAGATGCTACACATACAAGAATGGCAACTGCGGCACAACTTATAATAGCAAAAATTGGCCGATGGTGCTCCTCAGTAGGGGACAGCACCATAGGGAGAATCGTCGTGTGCTGTGCAATAGAGTGCTATGCCACAGGCACTGATGAGGAAGGGTGTCTGGTACACGCTATGGAGTACAAAAAGCAAGGATAAATATCTGGAGCAGAGGTACCAGGTAGCAGAGAAATAGGACAGATGGCTTAACTTTTCCTCTATGCATTTTGTATTTTTTTATTTCTTTGACACAGTCTTGCGATGTAGTCCAGGATGGTCTTGAACTCACTATGCAGCCCAGGCTAGCCTTGAACTTGTGATGCTCCTCGTGCCTTATCCTCCCTTAGTCTTAGATTACAGGTATGTGCCACCATGTCCGACTTCCTTTTGTACATTTTGACTTATATTATTGCATTTATTACCTGTGTTACAGGGTATGTAAGAGTGCAAGGTATTATGTTTAAGAAAAAAAAACTCATAGTAATAAAGGATTCTTTCTCTGTATATGGGTACTAATGTACATTCTGATCTCTTAGCTTAGATGGACTTAAGCAACAGATATCATTGAAGAATGTCACTGGGATTTGTCTGCTGGACCTACATAGTGAGCTTCAATCACAGCAGATGAATCCCAGGATAATGTTGGGACATATCCCACCACTTGTTAGTCAGTAGCAGAGATCCCTGTGGCTCTTCCCCGTCTTGTTGGTTGGAGAGCGGGAATCTGGAGTACCACTGTGCCGTTCCTCTCATGGCTCAGCACTGAGCTCACATCCCTGCATCTCCTGCCGTTGCCTGGGCTCACTCCAAAACATAAACCAGCTCCACATTCTGTCTCTGCTTTCTTAACAACCTTTCCATAAAACTGCTCAGCTTTGCCAGGGAATTGCAGCTCTTTTGGCATATTACCACAACTATTTTCTCTGCTGGCAACTGGCAGTGGGGAACAGAAAATATTTCTCTTAACTTAGTCTATTGTTTTCTTTTGGCAGGGACAAACTGGCTTAGGTGGCATCCAAACAATGGGGCTACTTGGCTGAGTGTTACTGTGAGGTTTCTTGAGAGAGGAGCCTGTGAAAAGCAGGAGACCCAGGATCCCTGGGCCTAGCAGGTGTGTGGGTGAGACTCCTCCCCACCTCACAGCAGCAATTCGCCCTCTCCTGAAATTGCCTGCAAGGCACAAATAGACAGAAGAAATCTGCATATCTGGTCTTTGGGAGCTGAGAGGAGGTGGAGATGTTTGGGATGAGCAGGCTCAGTGAGTGGATGGGATGCTTTTTCTCTGTTTCCCTTTTAAAACTTAATATATGTCTGGGACATTAACTTCAAGTAGGACATTCTAGTGAGTGGTGGTGGTGGTGGTGGTGAATGTTCATAATTGCATTAGAGCTGTCCTATATGACAGCTGAATTCTTCAGGGGGAAAGAAGTTGGAGATTTGGCTGCACAAGTGACCTCAGCTGAGTTCTTCATCCCTTCACTCGACAGAAGGACACGAGCATCTCCATGCAGACTATAGGTCTGGAGCTCTGGCATGATCACATGTGCTTGCTATGGTGCTTGATTCGATGTGTTCGGGTCACAGACTGGAGTCTTTCCATTTCCTGCATCCTCTGGATGGTAGTGGTTGTGTCTGTGGTGGTGAGGGTGGAGGGTAGAAAGTGGAGGCTCTGGGGTCCACCTGGGGCATTGGTAAGGCTACTTCTGAGTGAGTCTGGGTGGGTCACAGAGGTGTGGCTACGGGGTCTGCATCTGGTCCCTTACCCTTCCCTCTCTGGCAATGCTCTGCTTCCCAGTTGCCCTGAAGGAAGCAACCTTTCCCTGCTATGCCCTTGGGGCATAATACTCCTGCCTTGGAGCCAGCCAATTATAGAATGAATCCCTTGAACTGTGAACCTCATTAAGCTTCCCTTCCTTAAAGTTCTGGGTGTCAGGTGTTTATTCAGCAATAGGAAAGCTGACTAATAGTGCCTTACTGTCTCTTGAAAATGCCAGGTACTTTATTACATTTATGCAGCTTCTTAGCACTCATAACAATCCATTCAGCTACAAGGAAAAGACCTTCATGATCATCAAACTACCATCTACATGGAGACAGGGCCTACTGCACTGTCTGAATGTCCCCACTGGCTTGTGCGTCAAGGCCTGACCACAACCCTTAGTGCTCCTGGGCAGTGGTGAACCTTTTAGGGTAAGTCCTGTGAGAGGGTGTCAGTGTCCTGAGGGTGTGCTCTCACAGAGGACACTGGGACCTGCATCTTTTTTCTTCTCTCTTTGCTTTTCTGCTACCATTGGGTGAATGGGCCTCCTCTACTATATGCTGCTGCTGTGATGTACAGCCTGACCACAGGACCCAAGACATGGGGCAACAGATTGTGGATTGAAACCTTTGAAACCAGGAGCTAAAACAACCCTTCCTTATTTTTAAGTTGATTATCTCAGGTATTTTGTCACAATAGTACAAAGCTGACTAACATATGGCCTCATGACATGTTTAGTGCTGTGGCCATAGTATCTACCACATTGAACATTGATTCAAATGCACATTGCTTTTAAGAAATAGCTGTTTATTTACTGATTCCACAAATTTAATGAAGAAGTGTACTGAAAAACCAGAATATTTACTCACTGACATATACTGCTGCACTCCATTCACAAATTTGGGTCCAGCCTCTTTCCTCAAATGGATCAATTTGGAGAGGTGCTCATAAGCCACAAATTCATTGAAGAATGTCTTATAACCTATGAGCTTGGCAACCATAAAACTATCTTGCCAGTCTACTCCCATCATGAAGGAAAAGGGCATGAAGATATAGGAGCATATTAGCTGAAAAAAAAAAAAAAGAAGAAGAAGAAAACAGAACAGTGATTTGCTTCTAGGTTTACTGTGTCATCCTCAATAGCCAAACTGTTCCTTTCACCTCTCACTTTAGGCAGAAGAAATCACCTATGTTCAGTCCCCTTCTGTTACCTATCAGGAGTTGGTGGGGTCTCAATATGGTTCATGCTCACCAAACTCACTCCATGTCTTCGTTCCCAGGGAAAAGATGGTGAGAGGGTCAAGGTATTTCTCAGGAGGTTGGGCTGATCTCTGGAATAGTTAGTCTGAGATGCTAGGTGGGTCTGAGTGGTCAGCCCTCATGCCCCAGCCCTCTGTCAGTGTGCACTAGCTGGCCCACTCCACTTCTTTACATGTGTGTGTCAGCATGGCCCAGAGGACGCAGGCAGATGCCACTGAAGTCGCCTCCAGAACCATGAGCCAGATCAATGTCTTTTTAATCTTTTTGGTGTCCAGTCAGGTATTCCATTATAGTAATGACAAACAGACTAAGACAGAAGCCCAAGGCAAAGAACTGGGTCATCTGGATTTCTGAGGAAGGAATTTGGAGAGGGTGGCTGTTTGGGGGAAGGAGACTGACAGGAGACAGAGAAGGGGGAGGGTTCTGGGTGAAGACTGGAGCTCCTACAATATGCACAGTTGGGAGTTACTTGACCAGCCAGGCAGAAATGAAACACAGGGGGCATGTGAGAGTGGTTTATACCTCAAAACTCAGCTGTGGGTAGTCAAACATGTTTCCAAGCCAGGACAGCGCTGAATTCACAAAGGACAATAGGGCCAGGAAGGCAATGAGATTCGCAGTGATGTTTGCCACCAGAGGGATTGACGACGAGGCTCCCTGCGTTGCAGCTTCTAGGAGATTCCTTGAATCACTTCATCGAATGACAGCAATTCCAGAATTACCACGGAGTTGTTGGGGAGTGGACAGCACAGGTACAGCAGTGGCATAAGCAGAGCTCATGTGGGTAAAGGGCAAACCTCAGGCCCAGGCTTTGGCAAAACTGCTCAACTGAATCCTGGGAAATGTGTGGAGCTTAGAATTGCTAAATAATGATGGTGGGTAAAGAATATCTACCTGATTATCATGATTATTATTATTTATTTATTTATTTTTGGTGGTAATGGAGATTGAAGCAGGGGCTTCACACATGCGACTCACTCACTTAACTACTGAGCTATTTCCCAGCCCTAATACCACCTTTGAAATTTGATGTACATGGTAAATATTACAAGGATACAAATTATGTGTTATAAGGAGCTTTCAGGAAACACTGTAAATATCCATGGTATAAGCTCATCGGTTCAGGGAAGACCTTATTGCTGTCACTTCATTTAAGAAATGAAATGTCACATCATCTGCGAGTCCCCCTGTGTTGTCCCCTGAGTTCTTTCCTACTCTCTAGTCTCTGAGGTATCTGCTTCCTGAAAACCCACTTATAATTCCCTTTGCAATTTTCCTACATGCCTGTATCCCCACACAATACATGATGTCATGCTGCGTGACGGGTAATTATATTGGAATCATTCCACAGGCTGGATGTCCTTTGTCTGAAAGCCTTAGGGTCAGAAAGGTTTCAGATTTTGGAATTATTTACATAATGAGATATCTCGAGGTAAGGCACAGGCCTAAACACAAAACTAATTTAGGTTTCATATGTACCTTATACACATGGCCTTAACGTAACTTTGTACAACATTGCAAATAGATTCAGGCGTGAAGCATACTCTCGTCGTGTGGAATTTTCTACTTGCAGTGTCATGTCAGTGCTCAAAATGTTTTGGATTTTGGAGCATGTTGGATTTTAGATTTTTGATTAGTGGTGATCAGCTTGCATCTGTATTTTTTTGTGATTTGCTTCTTCATACATTGCTATGACTGTTTTCATATAAATAAGAGATGAACCTCAGATGTTGGTTGATGAATTGTTATTTAAGAAAATGCTTTGAACATCTTAAATTCCTTAGTGTTTTCCACCCTTCTTTCAACTAGCTTTCTTTTTTTAAAATTTTTTCTGTAATATATAATAATGACATTCATCTTGGGGGATTGGTGCACGTATATATTGGGTCTCAAACATTTTTACCTCCTCTTCCTCTCCCTGCTTTCCTGTCCCCCTCCATTCTCAGATCCTCTTTTCATTTTTTCTTTAGTTTTTCTGTTTCTGATTTTTTTTGGAGATAGAGTCTCACTATGTATCTCATGATGACCTTGAACTTTGTACATAGCCCAGGCTGGCCTCATGGGGGTCCTCCTGCCTCAGCTCCTGAATCCTGGGATTATAGGTGTGTCCCATTATATCTGGTGCCATTTCTTATCATATGCAAGACTTTCAGAAGTTGGTCACCCTACAGATTTTCAACAGTCTTAAACTTTTCAGCAGTCTTGAGCTTAAAGGCTCAATCTTATGCTGTATTTACAGTGGAATATCTTTATAAACAACAGTTAAGAAAATATATTAACATCTGGGTGTTTAAGAAGGTTTCCTAACATTATGGATAGCTAAGCTAGGCAATTATTATAGGTGGTCAGAGAGGGCTGGGCCCTTGAAGGAGCCAGTGCAGAAGACCTACCTCATGCCATAGATTTGCTCTATGAAAATCCCTAGAAAGGTCAGGGTCCTTGGTAACCCACTCAAGACCCCTTATCTCTCTCTCTCTCAGATAGAAACTGTCTTTCCCTGGTAAGTATATTCTGCTCTCAACCTCTGTTGTTCCTAAAATTCATTCTTCCATTTTAGAGACCACAAACTTATATCAGATATCTAGTAGGTTGGGAGTTTCTGTCTCCTGTATCACTAGGGTGGTTTTTATGTTTTTATTGTTATTTATTTATTTATTACCAGGATTGAACTCAAGGCCTTTCACTTGCCAGGCAGGTGCTGTGCTGCTGAGCTACAACCCTGGAGCTATCACCATTGTGTTGAAACAAAACATTTTGGTAACATCTAAATAATCACTGGGAAATTAAATTTAATTTTCCAATATACCATACTTACTTTCTTTCTTTTTTAATTTTATGCATATGGTACAGGGTCTCATTACACAGTTCAGACTTGTAGCAGTCCTCCTGGTTTCAGCCTCCCTAGTTCTGGGATTGCAGGCGTGTGCCACCACGCTGGGTCTTGGTGGCCAGGTCAGTGTGCTCTGGGGGTGTGTGTGTGGGGGGTGGGGCTGGCGCAGCATGTGGTTCCAGGATCGAACCCTGGTCCCTGCACTTGCCTGAACCCTGGTCCCTGCACTTGCCTAAGCAGGCACTCAGTCAGCTGAGCTATCTTGCCAGCCCCACCATGCTTTCTTGTTATCAAATTTTTGCTGTACTTTGAAGTCAGATTCCACTGAGTCCCAACCCCATTCTGTGTGGTCATAATTAAGCCATGTATACCACTTACCCGTTTTCCATCTTCATGGCGCTCTTAAGGGTTATTTTAGGTTTTTCTGTCTCAGGCCAGAAGAGTTTAGCAACAGCCAGTGATGCAGGTGCTGACATGACTGAAGCTGTTAACAGGTGGGTGGGTGATACCTGCAGTTGCAGAAGGCAACAAGCAACAGGGTTAGCCTTGCTTTGCGCTCAGAGGAATACTCCAATACACCTGGGGGGAGGTGGGAAGTTTTTATTAAGTAAGTTTACTGGTTCATTGTAGGTGTACATAATGATCACATGCATTATGGGAATTTGCACCTGTACGTGATATGGCTTGATTCTATTTTTTTCCAGTTCTCCTACTGTCCCTTCAACCCTTCTTCCCCTCCTTGTTTACAAAAGCATTGTTTTCATTTTTCTTTCTCATTTGGGAAAGGTTTGAATCTACGCCAGAGAGCAACCTTCCTCAGTGAGCCAAGTCCTGACATTTCCCTGAGAATCAGAAGAGAGGAATTCGTTTTAATTGGCCACATCTTTGGGGAAAATCCCTAGACCAAAATCTGACCCTCTCAGCAGATAATTGATCCTGCACTGTAATGATTTGCAAAGATTTCTCACCTTCAGTGCTGTAGTTTGAATATTCAAATATTCTCCAAAGCCTGTATTTTACTATATCAACTGAAACCGGCAATGTCTTGGTAGATAGTGTGGAGGAAGAACTTCCCATCCCAGGAGGGAGTGGAATAGCCCCCTCTCCACCGTGCTCTCCTGAAATCCTTTGTCCCTTTGCACAATAACCATTTGCCCAGATCCTGGGATCTGTCACTCTTTCTTTCTGCCTATTCCAAGCCCATTCTTTCCCCTTCCAACCCCACATACTCACACTCTTTCTGGGTTCTCTTCCCTGCAGTTTTAGAATTCCAGGACTCTTGCCTGCCTTTCCCACCCAGTAATGGCTAGTGTGTGTTGAAGGCAGCATTCCTGCAGTAGGGGCAGAGGGAATTACCTTCAGGACCCAGTAGTCTGGCTTATTCCTATGGTACCCTTTGCTGCTTTCTTCTCTCCCTATTAACTGGCCTTTCAGACCTGAGATGAATCCCACCTTATCTTGTAACAAATTTGCATTACCGTAATTGCACAATGTTGTCTATATTGTGAAATCTCTGTGGGCGGCTCCCTTAGTGCGTTTCTTGCAAGCTTCGCACATGGGGACACTGTACATCAGCACCCTCCTGCCCCACATTAAGAGATTATCAGCCCTCAACTTGGTTCTACATTGGAATATGAGGAGTTTTTAAAAATAATGCTGGCCTGAGTCTTAGGAGAATTCTGGTTTAATTACTCATTAGTGTGGCCTGGGACTTAGAGTCTTTGAACACTCCCAGGAATTCTGATATGCAATAAGGGTTGGGGATCACTACACTAGATTCTTTTCTTTTCTCTTCTCTTTCTTTCTTTTTTTGAAACAGGGTCTCATTATGCAGTTCAGGCTGGCCTTGAACTCACTTTGCAGCCCAGGCTGGCCTCAAACTTGCAATGATCCTCCTGCCTCAGCCTCCCA
>NDGN011366008.1:0-11002 GCA_002564285.1 Tympanoctomys barrerae | reverse complement strand
ATCCCAGCTCTTGGGAGGCTGTAAACAGGCAGATCACTACAAGTCCAATCTAGCAGTGAGACTCTGAACACCCCGTAGACCCTTCCCTAAAATAATAAAAAAAATGTTGTAGAGATAGATCTAGCAGGATCTTAGGCCTTACCTTGGTCACACTTCAATAATTTAAACAAAGAGATTTAAGATCTTGTATATGTACAAGGACCAAAGAGTTACCTAGTGAGCAAAGCTACAGAAGAAGCGAAGGGGATCTTAGAGTGTATGTACCTGGCATAGATATACACTAGTGGCTTATTAGATACAGAGGAATATGCTTTATCTCACCAAGAAATCAGTTTTCTCCTAGATTTCCAGAAGCCTTTTCGGTATATATTGTTGTCTACTTTCCTTAAAGATATGGGGATTATGAAATATCATTAAAGATATGGGAATTATGAAATATTTCTTTCCTAAGAGAGAAATAATAATAGAAACACTTTCAGTGACCCTTTGTGTTAGACTGGGTATGCTTAGGGAATAGGAGGGTCAGCAGTGACGGGTGGGGTTGTCTCACTGGTGGGTACCAGAGTGGATGCAAGGTTTTGCATTGCCAGAGCTTCTGAAGGTATTTTTTGGTAGCAGCAATTGAATTCAGGATCCTGCATTTGTCAGGCAGGTGCTTATGCTGCTGAGGTAGATCTTCTGAAGTTTTGAAACAGACAGAAGATCTAGATTTCTAAACGAAATATAATGATTTTAAAATTTGGGATTATTAGAAGCACGGCACCATAATAAGCTGAGGGAAATATATTTGTAGACTGAATGTGGATCTTACTTTCAATTTGTAATCTTTATTATATTCATTGTATCTTGGTGTATTGGTTATCTATTACTGTATAATAAATTACTCCAAAACTTCGTGGCTTCAAGCAACTTGTATTTATGATTTCTTAGTTTCTATGGGAAGTTAAGAGTAGCTGAGCTGGGCTGGGGAGAAGAATAAATGCTTTCCTGGCAAACGCAAGGGCCTGAGTTCAATCCCCAGTTCCACAAAATTCCCTTGAAATCATCTGGTACAGTTTCTGTCCCCCCTTACTGGTTTACTCTTGGTCTGGGTTAATGTATTCCTGGTCAGGCTGATTCTGAATAGCCACAGACTGGGATTCAGCCTCTGCCAGGCTCTGTATGACCTCTCTCTGTGTGCGCATATGTGTGTGTGTGTGTGTGTGTGGGTGGATGTTGAATACCCACACACGCATCAGGCCAGAGCAAGACAGGAGTCAGGTCAAGTTAATGGATGTGAGTGTGGATAGATCCTACTGAATGCCTGTAGCCCTTGTAAAAAGCAGTGATAACAAATCTGTTTTACTATCCTTTATTTTTCTACTCCATCAAATAATGATTAATTAATTCCATCATTCCATCTGTATTAACAATATACCATTCTCCTCTTTAATTTTTTTTTTTTTTTGTGGGACTGGGGATTGAACTCGGACCCTTGCACTTGCCAGGGAAGCGCTTATTCTACTGAACCATCTCCCTGGACCTCCTCTTTATTTTTTGAAGATACATAGCCAATATGGGTAAAATTAAGATTTTTCAGAGTAAAGTGTTTGGTGCATCTTGATGGATAAGATAAAGTGAGCCCAGTAGAGGAGAGGGAAGGGGCAGTAGAGAGCCAGCTTCAGTGAGAGTGTGACATTGGTGTAGCTCAGTAGGATGGTATTCCTTTCTGGAGGTGCTGGAGGAGAACCTGTTTCCCAGCGGTTTCCAGCTTCTACTCTGCCAGTGTTCTCTGGCTCCTGTCTCCCTCTCTAAGGGTATCTGGAGTTATCTTCTACTGTTCCATCTCTTGCATTGACTTTGGCTGGAAGAGACCCTTTGCTTCTACATGCTCTTGTGGTTAGATTGGGGCCACCTAATCATCCATTCATTCATCTCCAGATCCACACTGCTAAGCAGCATCTGCAACAGCAACATACTCACAGGCTCTGGACTGTAGGAAATGGGTGTCACTGGGGGACTAGTATTCTGTGTGTCTATTTTTATACTTGCTAGGAAACCAAACCAAACCAAGCCAAGCCAAGGCAAACCAAACCAAACCAAATTGATACTTCTCCCTCAAAACCTATTTTACAAGGGCCAGCAAACTTATAAAATGAGTAAGGTGGTTTTTTTTTTTTTGTTTGTTTGTTTTGTTTTTACATCTCTCTACTCCAGCCCTGCCCAGTTTCTCCTTTTCTTTCTGGTCCTGTGTTTTGAACCCAAGTCTTCACACATTTTCAGTAAGTCCTCTACATCTCCATGAGCTACATCTTCACTTTTCCTTTCTTTTCTTTCTTCTTTAAAATCTTTTCTTTTTAAATATATTTAGTATAGGATCTACAGGATCTCATTATGTAGATTGGACTCAGTGATCCTCCTGTTTTCAGCCTCTCAAGTGCTGGGATTACAGGCATATGCCACCTTACCCAGTCTCAACCAATGTCTCAGAATGCCCCGGGGGTGGGGCCAGCACAGCACAGCTGGGTATTGAACTCCGAACACTGTGCTCTGCCTAAGCAGGCACTTTAGTCTGCTGAGCTATCTGGCTGGTCCTTTCACTTTTCTTAATGTTTAAAAACTTGAAAATGGGGTTTTGCTTGGTACTCAGGCTGACCTTGAACTCATGATCCTTGTGCTCCAGCCCCGGAGTAGGTGGGGCTACAGACCTGTGCCATCACATCTGGCTTGGGATTTGTATTTCTCAGCATCATTGCAGTATTCTTGGCCTTGGATTGCTCTACTTCCAACAGCTAGAAACATGTCCACCTGGTAGAGCTCATTAGGTCTTCTGTTATGTTTTTGCTTTTTTTTTTTTTTTAACCCTCTTTCATTGTCCTTTTCTTTGGACTGTACCTACTTTTCCACAAAAGGGAATCCAACTTAAAAGATATGAAGTGGCTAACAAATTCTAGGCACCAGGAAGTAGAAGCAGGAAAAAGACAATAGGTATCACTCATTTGAAGGAACTTAATCTAGTACACACAAGAAAAAGGAGAACGGAGGATCAGTATTGTGTTTTATTTGTGGACCCAAGCAGATGTGTAGGAAAAGTGGGTTGAAGGTCGGTCCTTCTCATGAGTCTGTGTTGGAGGCTGGGATGCAGGATGGAGGGCTAGAGCCAGAAGCGACAGCTTCTCTATCAGGGAAATAGCAGCTGCTGGGTGAGTGGGAACTGTTCGTCCACCAGGACGGCCAACCTGCCTGCAGTCCTGCCTGCTTTGACTGTTAAAGGAAAGGCTGTGAACTTGGAAAAGACAAATGCAGAAGATTTTCAGTCTTTTTTAAGTACAATGAAGAACTTAAGTGTATGTTTGCCTTACCCTGGTTTCACTTGAGGTACTCATTGCTTCTTTTATATTGCCTTGTCATCGAGTACTTCAACAACTCCCTCCAAGTTTGTTTTTCTCAATTCCAGTTCTTTCCAGCTTTGGAGACTGGCCACTTTTTTGGGGGTAGTGTTTGGCTCAAGTGAAATTTGGAAAGAATTTTCTAGGTTGTGTGTAAGAGGAAAGGCTCAGTGTGCAGAGGCTGGGGTGATCTTACCGACAGGACACTAAAATCGCCTTTGGCTTCTAGAGCCACATCCTATTCCCCAGCTCAAAACAAAATGAGCGGACCAACCACCAGAAGATAGTCCAGAAAAAAGTTAGATCCAACCAGGCAGCTTCAAAGCCTCTGGAATGAATAGCCTGTTGGATAATATACTCGTTAATGACCCTCAAAGAAGCCATGTAATGAAGCTGGGAGGAAAACTTAACGACTCACTTGCAAAGACTAAGAGATTAAATCCAGGCCTTCCCGACACGGGTACACAGCCCTGTGATCCCTGTGATCTGGGAGAGTGCTGGATGGCTTGGCCAGATGAGAAATGGAAGCACTACGCGCTACCAGTTGATTTCCTCAAGAGCTGTTTGCATTAACTTTTTTGAAGAAGTACTGGAGGAAAATGAGAGATGAGTGAGGTGCATGAAAGGAGAAAAAGCCATCGAGGACAAATGGAAAACCACAGAAACTTCTATTTATGCACAGCAACGAGTCAGCCCATATTATTCTTTTCCTCTAGGTGAGATTTCTATTATTAATGACTCTGTTTATACAATGCCTGTTTTTTCTTGCTTAGGGAGTTTAAGCACTTCTGAAAGAGACAGTCACGCCCAGTGAAAGCAGACGCTTAATAGCTTCCTGTGATAGCCTGTCAACCTATCTGTCTAAGGAAGAAAACAACTTCCACTGTGACCAGTTGGCGCCGCCCACCTCGGTTTTGTCCACAGCCACTTTTGGACCTCCGGGTCTGGCTTTCAGAGGGGCCAGGCTGCGTCGTCCGTAACCACTGAATCGCTTTGCTCTATTTCTGCATGGTATTTATTTTGACATTTTAATAATGCTCAGTTTTGACAATGAAGCTATCTCTACTGTTTTATGTGGACAATTGTTGCTATGCCCTGAGAGCCATTTAAATGAAACTCTTTTGTGTCTGAAGAAATTGAGGATGAAGCTTGAAAATGTATTTCAAATGCATTGTTACACATGTAAATAATTTGCCCTCTGGTGCATAATGAATAAGGCCGCTGGTTCTGGCAGCTGTCTGCTTTTCTCACTCATCATAGCTGTCCAAGGTCTGTGCATGATAGATATGCAAAAATACTTCCAACAAGGGCTGTTGAGAGTGTGTTAAAATTTTGAGACCGGCTATTTCCGATGGCAGTGCTGAGTAAAATGGATTTAGTAGGTTAGTGTGTACAGAAGGGCTGTAAACTTATGCCCTTCAGTTGCCACATTGAAAATACACGGGAAACTGCCTGATATAAGACTATAAAGAATATGAGCGATTGTAGAGAGCTGGAGAATACATATTATACTCCGAGGCCTTCAGATTTAAAAATTAAAACAAAGGATTCTGCAGGTAAAAATCCAATGGGGAGGATAGAGGCTCTCAGTTACCAGCCCTTGTTTTTGAAGTGAGAGTTTATGTTAGACTATTCTAAGCTTGAGGGACAAGCCCATGCTAGTTCCATTTTTATTTCACATTGTATATGCTCAGTTACTATTTCCTGGGCAATGGATTCTTTTTAAAAGGAAAATATGTCCATTACATTGTTCGGAAGAGATCAGTACCTTATTGGAGTTGAAAAGTTACGTGTTTCGAATGAGAACTTTGAATAGTTACCAACAAGATTCCCATATGTGCCCTCAGTATGTGTCAGAGATTATGTAATTAACACAGGAATAGCAGCATAGTAAAGTCTAGTTCAAAGAAGTGTTGGAGGAATTAAGAATATGTACTCCTTGAGAGAATCTCGACAGGTATAAAATCATTTATGTCCCTATAGGCAATAAAGTCTTAATCTTTACAAGGTTGCCTTTACTACCAAGCAAAAATCACTTGCATGTCTAGTGCAGAAAAAAATTTGTAATTTATCAGTCTTTACCAGGCAGCTTTTAACTTTATAGAGCATGGGGTCCCTAATCAATAGCAAATAGGAAGTTGGATGAAGATTATTTCTTGCAAAGTAGTACTTTTTAAGCTCTGATGTGTAACTCTGATGATCCTGTTGAAATACAGCTCCTTACAGAGGGACCTGGGAAGGGCCCTGGATTTGTTATTGCTGACAAGAGCCAAATCTCTTGTCTGATGCTGTTTACTTTTCATTATCAGGAGAGGCTGGTGACAGTTTAGATGATGGACCTATTAGATAATGCTCAAGTAAGCCTTTCAAAAGGCACACGGTAGGACTTTAGCCTCATTTTCATAGTTTGACTATATTTTTCTTATAAGCTTTGTGAATAGCGTATCACCAGGTAGACTTGTATGGGCCGAGATGAATTCATTCCTGACTTCCTTGTTCAAGGCTTGGGAATGGACCCCGGCATCTATCAGAGCTGTATTGCTGATTCTCTTGGCACGTATGTGCTCTCATTCTTCTTTAGTTTACTAAGACAAATTACTCATCTGTACAGGAGGACACAGACAGAAATTCACTGATCAAGTGAACTAAGGAACTGCTTGTAGAAATACATTGATTTCATATCCTTCCCATGTTAGGCAATGTACAGGAGCATCTTTCACCAGCCATCTAGTGTGGCCCGTCCCATGATGCAGCTGGCTTCAGTTCAGGCTATTCGTCTCTAACATGTGCAAGGTGTTTGCAAGGGCAAAGTTGTGCAAAAAGGAGAAAGCAATCAGAGTGAATCTGCCACAGCTGTTTCCCGAGCTGAACTAGTTGGCCTCTGGCCTAGCTGGAATTTCCCTTCTTCCTAGAGTTTTAGGCCACCCATTCATTTCTGTCTACCCTGGAATGTGTTTAACATCTTTCTGATGGAAGAGATGTGGTCACTGGGTATTGGCGATGTTGATGTGCAGAGACTTGGCTGGGGGATGGAGGAGCGAGTATCCTCTCGCAGGATGTGTTCCTGGAACGTTAGCCTCTTGAGATGGTACACTGAGTTCTATAAAGGAAGAGCCTGGGGCTGGCAAGGTAACTTGGTGGTCTAAGAGCCTGCCTGCCAAGAGCAAGGACCCAGGTTTGAATTCATCTCATTTTCTCTGTTGTGAGATGCTCCTGGGTATAAAACATAGTGTCACTTTAATCGCGGTTTTGGTTGTTTGTTTGGGGGGGGGGAAATGATTCAGCTTGAATTTTTTTTTTTTACATTGCAAGATAAAGGTATATTTTAGAAATGTTAAAATGTAGAAAGCTGGAGAATTATGAAAATACATTTATGGTAGCTGTCTCTTCTTATGGAAGATGTACTAGCATCCTAAGCTATCAATATTCCAAGGAAACACAAGTCTGGAATTTCTTTTTTGGAGTAGGGTTCGTTGTAGGCAGAGACTTGATCATCACCTAATTTTTTTTTAAACAGGAAAGAGTGATCAGGAAATTAGCATACAGTGTTCTATTTGGGTTTCCCTTAATCAAAATAAATAATTTATCGTTCCAAGTAAAAGAGCTTGCACAGGTTGGCATATTTGTTGGCTGGAAATCAAGTGTTTGTATTTCCAGTTATAGTCAGTACTTTTTCATGTTGACAGGGGTATTGAAATGTACAGTTAGTCTTAAACTAATAATCAACTATAATCACAATAATTAACTATCATTCACACTAGAAGCATAATTGTAAAGGTAATTTTAGCTTACAAATTACTTATTATTGTTTGCCTGCTTGCCAAGGACATTGGCCTATTCGCTGAACTGTCTTTACCTGGCTGGTGGTGGGTGGAGGGTCCTGAGATACTACAGGGCCTAGGCCTAGCTGTAGTTCTTTCTGAACAAGGGTAACATTCAAAATGACCCTTTAGCATCTCCACAGAAAGCTTAAAATAAGCCCCAGGCTTATTTATTCCATGCAGAATCTTTGAACTGCTTCGGCTATTTAGATCGTTAGGTATAAAGCTGACAAAGGGCTGGAGAAACACATTTTTATACATTCTTAATTGAGATGTTGGGTGGATGATCAGTTTGTTTTGTTATTTCTAAGAGCAACTTAATTAAAAGTTAATAATACCTATTCCAACTCATTACTTTCGCTTCTATATCTGCTGTGCATATAGAGCAGTGGTAGCATCTTGTAAGGAATTCTTAATTCTTCAACGAGCCTCAGAGAACTTAACTTCTGTCCATTCCCGTTGTCTTCACCACGTGTTTCTTTTCTGCCTGGGTGGGCCAAGATCTCGCTCGCCTCTGACTCATTCTTTTCTGAGAACATTTAACGAACACTGTGTCCAGGGCTGCTTTGTTCTACCCACTTGTGGGTACTTGGGATATATGTTGGTTCTGTTATGAGGTGTTTGCAATATATATATATATATATATATATATATATATATATATTATGATGAGAACACCACAGTTATTTGGCATTTAAAAAATGAGCTCTATATTGCTCACTATGTTTAGAAACCAATCTATTTGCAATCTGCAATAGTGGTGCATTTTTTCTTTTTTGCAACTCAAATATTTCTTTGTCATTTATAATTGTATCCTAGGGGCCTCAGAGAGCCATTGCATAACTGCAAATGAATAGCAAGAAAAATATATTTTAGATATCTGGAAACTCATAAAAACAGAGTTGCGTTGGCAACTTTGCTCTCTGAATGCTGAGGAGTGTTGAATCTACCCTACACTCTACCCACTTCATTTTGTCCCCCAGGAGCACCGTAATCACCTGTAGCATTTCTCAGAGCTGTAAGATGCTCCTCAGCTGCTGGATGGGCAGTGCAGAGAAGCTCAAATGTTCACTATTTGAATCTGCTGAAATTCAGTGGTTATAGACACATCAACTATACAACTTTGTTAACACGCATAACACATGAGTCATGCAAAATATAAAAGCATTTAAGTACAAAGCATTGTTTTCCGAGCTCTGACAGCACTGTGTGATGTGGTGTGACGTGGTAAGAATCGGAGCTTATGTGAACACAGGTGGGGCTCAGTGCTGTTCTGGGTATTTTCTAAGTTGGTGCTCATATTAAGCATGGAGAAACAGGTGCCACTCTATGTCTGCATGCTGAAATGTCTTCTTTAAAGTAGGGACTCTTCTTCTATCACCCACTGCTAAATGAGGAGGAAAATAAGACGGCACACATTTCTATGACACCACGACAATATCTGTGTCATACCCACGCTGGGTAGTGTTTGACCTAATTGTTGTCCAAGAAATTCTAGCTCCACCAGTGGAGCTGTGTCATGGGCAAAAAGAACTTGAGAGTTATTTCAAGCCTCCAAATTCCCTAGATCATCCCAGGAGCCCTTCTTCCTTTTTCTTTCAAAACAGCTTGGATGCATTCATCAAACGCAGACGATTTCTGCAGTCATTTTAATTTCCATAAAGATGTATAAAAGAAAGTTTTCTGGCTTAACTACAATGGGGAAAGCACTCAGAATCTTAACTTGTATTAACAGAAATATCTGTGGTGTAATTCCATTTCTAGCAAAAGCAGAAAGAAGATGGTTGGTTCTTTCTTTTTTTTATGAACTAGAATAGCAGAGGTAACTATATCAAACTATAGGAATTTAATTACCCCATTCCACAAATGTAGTTTTCCAACGAGAGTCAGAAGGTCCCAAAGCCATTCTTCTGAACTGTGATATAAAAGCCCAGAATATGTTCAGTAGCTGTAAAATGCGTTACTGTACACGGCGAGCACCACAATGCATAGCAGCACAATGAGAGATGTGACGTGAGCTCGACCACACCATGATTAAACATCTCTTCACTCTCTTCTCGGAAGTACAGATGGCAATTTGCTTAGAGTTTTGTATGCCTGTTACTCTAAAAATGGGCAGTTTTGGAGATTTCTGGTAGGTTGATTTCAGATTGGGACCAGGTCTTCCAGAAAGCTGAAATGCTGTGATTTGAGAGGTTAAGTCTAGACTACATGTAAGTAGGCAATGCTGTGAGGGTTGGGAGGGATACATCACCCCAGGTAGGGGGGCTCATCATTTTCTTCCAGGGTCTGAAAATCTGTCCTTTAAAATATACATAAAAATCATTCTTTCAGCAATGAAGAGTAGGCTGCTACAGGGTGACCCAGGGTCTGTTCTGTTGAAAAGTCTCTACAAGACCACTGTTTCTCCTTATTACAAAAGTGACATATATTCATTACAGAAAATTTTAAAAAATGGATAAGGACAGAAAAGAAAAGAAAGGCCATTTGTAATAGCGCAGCACCAGTGACCACTCTTAACATTTTGGCATAGAGCCTTCTAGCTTTTCTCAAAAGTCATTTTGCCGCATCTAACAAGAACTTAGTGAAAAGAACTCCTGGCGTTAGAATAAGGAACAACAAGGTGTTCATCCATTTATCAAACACTTGTGCTGTCAGGGGAGACTTTATCTTTTATATCCACAGAAGAAAGAATAAATTGGAAATACTCTAGAAATACAGGGTTTATGGCTTTTCACTCAGCTCAGTTGTAGATAGTTTTACTGAATGTCATATGTGGTTAATGAGTTTTCTTTTCTTTTTTTTTAAAGAAAAAAATTAGCGCAAACCACATTGCTCATGGAAAAGAACTGTTTTCCACGCATGTTTTCTTAATCTCACATCCTTCTCTCTCCTTTGCCCATCACTGAGTGCTTCATTTGTCCACACTAACAACATTCACACTCCTATTGTTCTTTTTGAATAAGATTGTATTTACCAGAAGCAAAATTATTCTAAAGCTCCCCATTGTAATTCTCCTGTATTGGTACAGAGCAAACCGGAAACTGGAATCCCTAAGGTAGTGGGAACCATGTTGTACGTGACTCTGGGTTTTCCTGGGCCTGTGCATTTGGGAGACCTGCAGGGGGTCAGTGCTTTGGGCAACTGAGAGTGCAGCTTTGGGGTCCAATTACTTAGGTTGAGGGTCAGGCTCTGTGACTTAGTGGCTAGATGATGTCCAATTAGAAATTATTCATGGCACTTGCTCAAAAATAGGGAGGCAGATGACTTAGGATGATCATGATATACAGAAGGATCACTGAAATGGGGTTTTACAGAAGGGGGAGAGATTGGGCTCAACTTCCAATACAGCAAAGAAAAATGGAAACGTATGGCCAAAGAACAGAATGCAGTGGTGGTGGTTAATGTGTGGAGAACTACTAAAGGAAGAGGGAAGGATGAGGTGGGATGCTGGCTAATCTGACCATAGAGGACTCTTGTAGAAGATAGATCAGGGTTTCAGACTTCTCCTGGGGGATGGCAGGAGAGGAGGAGCCTGATTGATAGTGAAGATGTCACAAGGAGGGTGGGGAGTTCTGGCTATGATGGCTTAGCAGGAGTCTTTTTTTTTTTAACCACTACCCTCTAGTTCCACTATTTTATTTCATACATGTACAATTCTAGGCTAAAATAAAATCATTTCTGCATTTATTCTTTTATCCAATATGTATAAATTTAAAAGTAAATAGGATTAAGTAATAGGATTAAGTCAATAGGTGATTAGTTAAGTAGTTTATCATATAGTCATTCAATAAAATGTGATGTAACCATTAA
>NDGN011365976.1:0-13598 GCA_002564285.1 Tympanoctomys barrerae | reverse complement strand
CACACACACACACACACACACACACACACACACAAATAAATAATTTTTAAAAAATAAAGTTCAGTGAGTGAAGATACCTAATAGAATTTCTGTAACAGAAATCCTATCTGTAGCACATCAGTAGACTGACAACCATTACTGTAGCTTTCCTTGGGTGTTCTCAGAGGATCTGACTGGCATGCATACATTCCCAGATACTCTCATCTCAGAGAAAGACATTGTTTTAACTTTCAAGTAGAAACATACAAAAGAGAGAAGGAGTGAGCACAAGCGGTTGTATCAGCCAAATCAAGTATGGTGACCCATATTATTGCTCAAAATAATGAGCGGTAGTGGTGAAGACAAAGTGGATTCTGTGACACTGCAGCTCTGTGTCATGTTCACTGAAAAATACTGAGTTACTCAAGCTGGTTTGGGGAGCAGCGGGATTTTGCTGAGCTCTACTAATGATCACTGTGAATTCAGAGAAGGTGTTTATATATGGTGTTTTAAAATTGATTTCATTACCAAATGCCCTGCTATGTTCTGGCCCACACTACCTGGAGGCCTTTCCAGGGCCTTCCAGAAATATTAGAGCTCATTCTTCATTGTACCTTTCAAGAAGGAAACACCAGCTTTGGGGAGAAGTTGGAGGTAACTTGCAAAGCAGGAAATAGAGGAAGAAGCTGCCCCCGGGGTTCCTGCCATGCCAGGCCACAGCCGTCCTCACTGCCATGGCTCAGGGTCACTGCAGCCTTGCTTGCTGCCAGCCCCTTGCCAAGACCTGCCTGCTCCTCACCAGCCTCACTCTGCATGGATTCCCTTAGGCAGCAGCCCAACTCATCGCCATACCCCGAACTACCTGCTCCTTCCTTTACTCCACAGTTTTAATCCTGGCCTAAAGCTTACTAGAAGAACTCAGTGTGAAAGCCCCAAAGCTACATCATCAACATTCTCTCATTTTTGTAACTCTGGCTTGAGAAATAGCACTTTCTGCTGTGTATTTTTAAGTTGTTATTTGCTTTTCCTGGAGCAGGGTTTCCTCTCAGGACTTGTATTGTTCAGTGATCCACCTCTCATAGTTAGTAATTATTTCACTAGCTTACATATGCTTCCTAGCTTTTGGTCTGTTTTTCAATCTTTGTGTATTGTTCCATTTGTTTTCCAGTAGGATGTTTTGATTTTCTTCATTTGAAGGAAGAAGAAGAAATCTTAATTTGTTTTTGTTTTCCTGTTTATTATGAGTAAATGCAGAAGTATTCATTTGAGTATAGTATTTCTTGAATTATCTGCACAGAGTGCCCCTCCCAGGTGGTGCTGTGGGCACCATGCGGACTGTAGCCCCCATGAGCTCATGCATTGGCTGTTTTGTGCCCAGTGCTGATGTGAGAGGTAATGGAGCCTGTAAGAAGCGGGCCAGTGAAAGGGGGTTAAACCCTTCAAGGCGGTGCTACCCTCTTGAGGGCCTGAGGTGGGTCTCAGAGGTTGTGTTGTGCAGTTCCCAAGGGAGTGAGTCCTATCTCCCAATGTGGTCTCCCTTTGCGCCCCTTCCATTCTTATGGCATGTGCCACGGAACAGTGGAAGCAGGGGGCTCCTGGAAAGACTGATGGAGTGCTGTGTGGATTCTCAGCTTCCAAAGCTGTGAACTAAATAAGTCTCCTTTCTTCTTAAAGGACCAAGACTTTGTGACAGCAATAGAAAATGGGCCTATGGGTGGCTGTGGTAGAGAGCAATGCTGAATGTGCGCACTCTTCTCCTCCTGCTGCGGAGAACTGCGTTTTCCTTGCCTGTCCCTTTCAGCATCTGACCCCTCAGCCTACACACTTATCATGATACCCTTCAGTTGTCTTTGTAAAGCAGAAAGATCAATTTCTAATAAAACATGGCAACATTTTAACTTCAACTCCAGATCTTCCATTTGAATAGGAAGCTCTTCTCCAGCTTTCAGCTTTACCTCCACCAGTATTAGTTTTAATCAGGTTAAAAATGTCCTCTTGGACATTCTCCTCCTTCCACTAAAATCTGCTTCACTTTTAGGAATCTCACTTTACTCAGAATAATACCTTTTCTTCCATTATTCCAGACATTCCCCTGGATTCTGGTCTAAATTTCCAGCTACTTTTTAAGAAGAAAAATTCTTCTTTGGCAACTCCATGAACTTATCAAATTCAGCCTATTCAGAAACAAAGCACCTTTAACTCCAACAATCTGAATTTTGTTTGTTTGTTTGTATTTTGGTTTGTTTGTTTGTTGGGTTTTCTTTTTGTATTTTGGGACAGAGATTCTCTATGTAGTTCAGGCTGGTCTTGAGCTAACTATGGAGCTCAGACTGGCCTCACACGCATGGTGATCCTCCTGTCTTGCCTTGCTGAGTGCTTGGATTACAGGCATCGACAACCATGCTTGGTCAGTCTATTTTTCTCGTGACTATTCTTGGCTTATTCAAGACATACAACATCCTCTGTGTAGTTGAACAAGCCCAGAAGCTTTTGGTCTTCATGGTGTTTTCTTTTTCCTTCATTTCATTAAGCTACTCTGATCTCATTTAAATGTTGTCTATTTTTTGCTCATAATTCCTTTTTCATGTATCTTTCTCTACCCCTTCCTCTATAGCTAGCTCTTGCCCTTTCTTTTCTGAACATCTTCTCTGGTGGTCTTCCCTCCCTTCTCTAAATCTTCCCTGTACTTGGTAGCAAGAATGACTTCATCTTTTATCAACAATGAGTACTCTGACCATTCATAACCCTCCCTCAGCATCTGGCACCAGATCCTCACCTTAGGGTGAAGGACAGCTGTAACTAGTCCATTTCTTCAAGAAGGGGATTGTAAGTCATTGTGAACTTGAATTAAGTAAGTCTCTCTTGCTCAGAACTATAAGCATTTTTGATAGAGCACTCACCAGCTTGTACTCTGAGAATCCCTGTAGGCTCCCTTGCTGGTCTGGTTTTCTCAATTTATATGCTGTGCTTCATACCAAACCTCACCCACTCTACCTACCTTCCAAAACATCATGGCCTAATTGGACTCTGAGATTTGGAGGTTTCTCCTTGACTGCAGGCAAGCCTCACACAGCCCAAGAGACAAGGATACTGAAAACCAGCCCTGATACAGAACTATGGCTTATTTTGGCTGTGCAGAGTATTTAGATGGGACTTCCAGTACCAATGCTAAAGACTTGAGCTTTGTGAGATGAAGTTCATTGCAACCTCTTAGAGTCTGTAACAAATATTTCCAGTTTGGTCATTCATCAAGCCACCCAATAAATATTTATGGAGAGAATACCAAGTGCCAGATGCATTCCACTGTAGAGACGTAGGCTGCTGGTGGTCCCTGAGAGAAAATGTCAGGGGGATTTTGAAAATAGAGAGAAGAGATAAAAGCTGAGGTCAGGTGGAGGTCTATTTGCCTGATGGGCAAAGAACATGAATAATAACAGTATGCTTTTCTCAAGACTCAGGTAGCTTTACTGTGTTAAGCACTCTCACCTTGTCTTGCCCTCACACATATGACCAATTTACATTTTCAGCCCTGCCCAGCAGGGTTAGGAATACAGCAAAAAATATGTCAGTCAAGGTCCCAGATCATGGAATCTGTATTTCACTGTTTAAAGGATAGTGAACAACGAATACATCAACTCAAACAGCATGAAGGATTGTGAATGGCTTTAAGTCTGAAGATTATAATACAATGTATAAATGACTGAGAAAGAAAGAGCTATTTTAGGCAACATGATTAAGGAATTTACCTCTGAGTATATGATATGCAAATAGAGACCGGAGTGATGAGAAGCCAGCATGCCACTTTCTATTGGCAGAGAATACTGGGTAGAGAGACCACCAAAAATATGCAACCCTAAATCAGGAATGAATTCAGATGAATTTGAAGAGTAGAAAAGAGAATAAATAGCATGCCTGGCTTTATAAAAACAAAGATGTGTGTGTGAGAAAATTAGGTCAAAGAGGAAGTCACAGGACATATCATGTAAGGTCTTGGTAAGTTTGCCTAAGATATTTTCATTTCCAGTAGAAAGCCATGTTCTATATACCCAGAAAAAGATCACATTAGAGACCATGTGATTGAAGATGTATCTAACTTCCTGCTGGTCACATGAGGGGAGGGAGCAGTGATGGAGATCTAGGCCCTCCGGGAGTGAGTATCAAGTTTCTTAGCTGTCTCCTGCCTAGGGATAACCTAGCCCCTCGGCTAAGGTAGCATTCAAAAGAGGGTGACGAAATAGATCCAGACAGAAGTAAGCATAGACCCAAGGCTGTTTAAGTAGATGCTGCTCAAGGAGTTAGAAAATTAGAGAGCCAAAGGATTCAGGGAGGCTGGGGCTTTAGGTCCCAAGACAAAGCTCAAGACTGACAGAACTCTATGGGTTGGAATAATGGAATCTACTTGTAGACTCAAAATTGTTCAATGCATAGAATGAATGTTTATGTCCCCCCAAATTCATTTGTTGAAACCTAACCTCAGTGTGAAGGTAATAGGAGATAGGGCTTTGAAAATGCAATTAGATCATAAAAGTAGGGATCAATGGGATTAGTGCCCCTATAGAAAGGGGCTCCAGAAAGCAAACTTATTCTCTTCTATGCCCAGACACAATGAGAGATTCTGCAGTCTCCAAGTTGGAGGAGGGCCCACATCAGAACCTGACTATTCCAATGCTCTCAACTTGGGCTTTCAGTCTCAAACTTCAAGAACTAAATTTCTGTTGTTTATAAGTCCCTTGACAATGGTACATTGTGATAGCAGCCCAACTAAGATACCCCCACAACTCCCTACCAGGTCCTAAACATACTACAATATTTTTTTCTGATTGCTCTTATGTACCCTGAATCCCCTGAAGCAAACACACAAGTCTACAAAAAATGTAAAAATGGCACCCTGATATTTATACAGGGTGGACCCCACAAGTGCCCCATATGCTAATAGTATAAATCCCAGGCTCAGGAAAAATGGCCTTCCTGACCTTTTTAATAAGCATATATCCCTTGAGAGCTTTCTCCTTTCATGATTATTCTTTTTCTTGTAAAGTAGTCTTGCATTTGCTAATATGCAATGGTAAAAAAAAAAAAAAATGCAACCCTACCAAATAGAAGGTACTTTGAAAAATGCTAAGACTGCTCAGTTCCTGACAAGCCCCACTCCTTGGCCACAGTGAGGCTTTGGAATAAAATAAGAAGTGGTTGAAGGATGAATGGGCCTAGTCTGTCTCCACAAACCTCTGCAGTGTGGAGGGGGCCAGAGACATCACTTGGTTCATAAGCTTGAATAGAGTGTCTTTCATTCAAAGATCCCAAGTCACTTCACAGCTGCTAAAATGATCCTAAGCAAATATTTGTAGCCATAAGGTGCAGGTGGGAGTATGGAGGCACCAAAAAGAAAAAGGACTGGCTTACACCCTGAGAGTTAGTTGAGGAGGTAGGACCAGGCTCCAGGACTTGAGCTAGTTTGGAGCTCCATGTGCAGCTCCAGGCCTGGGTGCCTGAGAACACACACGATCACACCAAGTTGATCTATCTGCAATAGCAATAGCCAGCTATCTATCTGCAGCTTCCTAATCCATTGACCCCAAGGCACATGGGCATGGTGATTTGGTAACATGTTGCTGTAAGTAGTTAGGTATCTTAATCACTATGACCCTCTAATTAGATTGGTAGTGCCTGTTAGAGGGCACATATGCAGGAGTATGTTCTCTGTTCTGAAAAATTCACTTTATAACTACAGTTGACCCTGTTTCTTGTGTGCTGAGGCCAAAAAGTCAAACACAAAATGAGCATCTGACCATGAGGCCATGATTAAGGTGGGCACAGCAGACCCAACTTTCCACAGGCTGCAGGCTGGAGTTCTAATGAGGACCAAAGTCAAGATTAAAGAATGTGTTTTCAGAGGAAGACTGCCCCATTTCTGTTGCTGCAGACTTTACGGTAAACAGAACAACACAGCATAGAATACTGATGAAGGTTCCCAGGTGTCCTTCCATCAGTTGGGCTTGCTGGTTGATTAACTAGATGACAGATGAATCAGGAAAATTTGAGAGGAAGAAAGGGAAAGAATAGAAACACAGAGGCTGCAAGATGCAGCCTGGGCTGCCTCCCACAGCACTTCTCCTGGGCTTTTCCCATAGCTGGCATGCAAGGAACTCAGTGGAGCTTCAAGTCTTGCAAAAACCTACTGCATATAAGACTTAATTCCTAAATTACAGGTGATTCATGGACCACCTTTGCTGGAAAGTGAGGAAGAAATCCAGGGTTTGTTGGAAAATTCTGTCACCACTGACACTTCACTAAGCATCTGTTGAGGCTAGCCCAGGGCAGCACAAAGAGACAGGCACAATTCACTTGTTTAAGCTACTTCTATCTAGCACTAAACATCCCAGGCCCACCCAGCATCTATAAACCCAAAGCACTCCAGGGCAGGGATGTAGGTGCTTATTCCCATCACCAGTCATCTGTCCACTTTCAGTGATGTTTCTTCAAAACAGCATGCAGGCATGCATGGAGCAAGGACCTAACCTCAGACACCCATGCCTTGGGGCTGGAAAGAACGAGCCAGGAAAGACTCAGAGCACAGGGGAAGGCAGACTTTGTGCCTCATATTTTGTCCAGGCTCACTCTGGGCAGTGGTAGGGCATCTTGTATACTGTAAAAGGCCATGTGATGCTAAAGGGTACCATTATATGATTGTTGCTACTTTTCATTCAGAAACCAGTTGGCTAATAACCACATGGCAGTTAATAGGGCAAAGAAAGCCAAAGAGGTCTGCATTTGTAGGTAACTCTGTGGCTGACACAGATATGATCTCAGGCAATTCCTTTCCCCTTTTCTAACCCAGCTTCCCCTCTAAGTGCATACAATGTGATGAAGTAGATCAAGTGCCCAACTCAGAGTCAACAAAGATGCCCTTCTCCTTAAGACAGAGAGCATGCTGCTTTACAAAGAAATGTAATTTATGCAGCTAGAAAAAAACACAGGCATGCCAGAGAGACCTTCAAAAGTCATTTGTTCATGGCATCTTTACCCTGCACAAGGACTGCAAAGAGAAGGAAAATCTATATGAATCAGCCTTTAGCCACAATTGCTTTGCACAAAGTGGCATTTGGGGATGTTTGCCATATGCAGAAAAGTTTTATTGACCTGGATCACGTCTCTATGGACTCAAAGCAGCAGGAGGCTCCAGGTGTGTGTGTTGAAAGGGGAGAAGAGACCTGCCAAAGAAGCTGAGGGATCCAGGAGACTCCACACCAGGCTTTGTGTGTTGGCTGGAACGTTTCCCACGGAGATCAGTGAACGCATAGGAAGCCACCCACAAGAGACGGAAGTGGAGCGGTGTCCAGGCAGCCTGGGGCATTCACTCAAGTCTGCTTCACGGAGCCAGCTATCCTAATGGTTTGCCATTGTGTCCCCTTGCCACGTGTCCCCTCCCAAGGCTCATTCAGGCTAGACTATGACCTCCTGAGAAGCTCTGTTTATGGAACCTACATCTTGGCAGTCAGTGGCTCAGCATTTGTTAGATGTGTGTGTATGGGGGGGAGGGGGGAATGTGCATAGTTGGCCTGTGTTTGCTGTTCCATGACGGGTTCCACTGGTACCTCTATGCCTGCTCACTATTGCCTCCTGCTTCCGTTGTGCTAACACCACCACCTCCTGGACAAACCTACTCACTACAGATGACACTGAAGGCTGTTTTATTTCTTTATGTATTTTTTTATTGTTGTTTTCCCATTTTCCCACCACCCTCCTCAGGGGGAAAAAAACCAAACAAACCCTGTTTCTGACATCTCCTTCTACCTGCTAGAACTTGGAGGTGCAAAGGCAGGCTGAGCTCAGGAAAAATATCTCTGAGGGAGCGTGAGCAGATTAGATTCACAGCCCCAGATCCAGAGGCTACATACATGTGTATATATGTATATGTGTGGTATGTATATATGAAGCATGTATGCTGTATGAGACATGTACATATTAGATGCATGTGTTTGTATGTATTTAAGAGCTCTACCTAACCATATCAACATACCTATTTTTATTTAAATATATAAATATATAAGCATATGAACATCTATTTTGCTTACTTAAATCTATTATTTCATATGTATTAACATATATTTAAATATGTATTCATTTAAGTATTTAATATAAAAATGTATATTCATTCTTCATCTATCTCTAGGCCAAAATTGAAAGGCTCCTTTTTGCCTCTCACATGCTTCTCAGGCTACAAACTTTATGCTTGCTTTTCTGCCCTAGATGTATAAGCTAAATTTGATTTCACTGATACAAAAACAGTTCAGCCTTTGAGCTTTAGGATATAAAATTGTAAAACAGGCCAGCAGTGGCCATTAACAGCAGACCTAGGACATGCAGTCCAGGCTTGGCACACGGGATGCTTGATACCTGGTGAGGGTGATGTGATGGAGCTGCGGCTGCCATGAGGGAGCTGTGGTCCTAGAAGGCACATGTTACCCAAGAGCAGTCCCACCCAGGAAGACCCTGTAGTCCTTGCTGTCCAAGAGACATCTGCTTAAACATCCTCCACTTCATCTGGTTCAGTGAAGCATCCGATCAGAACCTATGAACTTGACTCTTTGACACTGTCAAACCACAGAAAAGATGAAGTCTGGTTATTTTACAGAGAAAGGAAGAGAGTTGGAGGTAGCAAAGCCTCTCAGCATTTCTGGGTGGCCATGCAGAATTCACCCAAAGAAGAGGCTATTTTAACCTGAAGTGATGTTGCTATAATGACAGTAATGAGAGCTCCCAGGTGTTCATGCTCCTGAGAGCTCTGAGAAGAGTCTGGGGTGTAGAACACAGCAGAAGCTGCTCCACCCTCCCAGAACCTTCCTTCTAGCTCTAGTCTTATTTCAAATAACAGCAATGAAAATAAAAAAAATCAAGAAAATGTTTATGTTTGATTCAGAAATTCAGCTTCACCATCCTATACCTCATATCTAAATATTGATTGCTTCACAACAGGCTAAATAGATCTGGGGATATTAATAATGAATGACAATAAGTTTGCCTTCTCTGACCACAAGATTAATGTCTGAGAGGCTCACTAATGAACCGCGGAGATGCTCACTAACTTGACAATCTGTTCTTGAGAGCTGAGCACCGCCTTACTCTGAAGGGGATGTTGTGGGGTAGCACTTTCATAATTTAGTGTATATTCCACTCCCAGGGTCTTACTTGGATACAGATTGAGATTCAAGGGGCCAGGGATGGAGCCCAGGATTCCTTGTCTCTAGTGTGCTCCCAGGACTACTGGGAGGAAGATTATACATGTATGCAGAAAATTGTGCATATTACAAGCTTTCCTGCTAAGTATTGACTTGAGAGGTTGAGATCTTAGATACAAATGCCATTTAAAGAAGGATGACAGCCCAACATGCTGGCGGGAAATGTCGCTTTTGCAGAAGAGATAGGTTACATCAGGCTGAAAGTAGAATATTGCTGTGCTTAAAATGATTGTGGATAATTGAGGATTAGCTGCTACAGGAAATGGAGAGAGAAAAAAGGGGTTTTATAGGTAGAAGGAACTGAGCCTTATGGAGACTGCAGTGTTAATAAAAGGCTGTGACGGTTCCATAACACCAAGACCTGCATCTCATGGCTCTGGCCTTTCTGTTCTCCAAATTGAGGTTTGCCTTTGACTTAATGGAACAATTTTCTTCTGATGCCACAGCAGCTGTTTCATTCCAAGATGGATTGCAATGTGAACTGATCTTTTTCCATTTCATGCCCCAAACCGCAGCACAATTAGTTTCTAAATAAATGTCAATGGCTTCTGTGGCAGGCAATGAATGTGAGGCTGGAATATCAGTGGCCAACCACAAAGAAAGCCTAGGCTGGCTGTTCCCTAAGCGGGCTCAGCAGTTCCTGTGGAGACAGGCTGCATGTCCCAAGAAGCGTCAGTGCTGATGGGTGCTCACTGAATGCTTTGATGCAAACTAGTTTAAAAGACAAAAAGAAGATGGAATTTGTTTTAAAGGTCACCTCTTGTCTTGAGGCAAGGAGAGATCACCTGTGCTCCAAAGCAGATATGTGAGTTTCTAAGAACCGATGATCTACGTTGACAAATTCCAGTCAAACATGGAGATGATCTTACATCTCATTTTATCCTTGAGTCTGACTAAGGACAGCTATTATGGGTTGAACTGTGTTTCCTTCAAACTCTTATGTTGAAGTTCTAACCCCCAAGACCTCCCTATGTGAGCCTATTTGGAAACAGCATGTGGGGGCCAAGGAGATGGCAAAGTGGAATAAGTGCTTCCCTGGCAAGTGCAAGGGCCTGAGTTCAATCCCTGGTTCCACAAAAAAACAAAAACAAAAACAAAACCCAGCATGTGTAAGATGATGTCTTAGCTTCCTGGTTCATGGAGAAGGGTGGGACCCTAACCTAATATGACTTGGTGTCCTTATCAGGAGGGGAAACCTGGACATGGACACACACTGGGAAAATGCCACATAAAGATGAAGGCAGACTTTAGTATGGGTCTATAAGCCAAGTAGTGCCAAAGATCAACAGAGCCCGGGGAACAGGGGAGAGGCCAGGAACAGATTCTCCAACACAGCCCCGAGAAGGAACCACCTCTGCCCACACCTTAACCTCTGACTCCAACTCTCCAGAACCATGGGACAAGAAAGTTCTGTTATGTAAGCCCACCCAGTCTGTTGTAAATTGTAACAGCAGTCCTAGCAACTGGAGAAATTCTATCCAACAAATGGACAGAATTGGGTGTCAATAAAAGGAAATCATTAATAGCTATTTTAACTTCTGTAGAATGTGGACATTGGCACAAGTGGTTGGCAAAATCCTTTAAAAGTGAAGTTTTCTGTGATTCTGTGAAATTTTGAACTAGTGACCAACCTAATGCCATTTTGTGCATAACATCTGGAAAGTGAGAGCAGAGAAACAGCAGCTGGTCCCAGAAAGGCAGGAACAACTGAGGAGAATGGAAGCGACAAAGTCAGACCACCAAACCCTCAGGGAGAACCTTAACCTGTGGGGACCTCAGTGCCAAAATGAGACAGGACCATTCTGGGCTCAGCAGGGAACAATCTACATGACCTCAGGGAACTTGGACCTTTCCTTTTGCACCAGAGCAGCAGCACTAAAGAGCAGAAAGCCCAGCTGGCAGGTGGTTGGAAATCAGCGATTTCAGTGTCAGATGTCGAGGGCTGGCCTGAGGTTCGCTCCTCTGCACTTAATAGTAAACAAAGAGCAAGAGGAGCCAACCACAAAGGAGGGCAGGCAACCTTGATGCCCTTCTGGAGCATTTGCTGAAGGAAATCTTTGCTGAGAGGGCAGATGGGCTAGACATGCACCTCTGAAGGGCATAGAGGACAGGCTGTGACCTGCTGTCCCTTTCTGTTTCCTGGGCTGGTGCCCTGCACATTGGAATTATTCAACTTGTGGCAAGAAGGCAGGACAGTAAAGAATTTGTTCCAGGAATAAGGAAAAAAATTAGTCAATTTAATAATTAAAGCCATGTAGTCCTTCTAGACTTGATTTTAAGTGGATGTTTAACTTGAATTAATTTTTTTGTTATCGCTACATCCATCACATTATTTTAGGCCACTTGTGGAAGGATGGTGCATGGGGTCACAAAGATGAGTTCAGCATTTCAAGGATTCAAAGTGGCGGGACCAAGCTGAGCCTTTCCATGCTACCAGTCAGTAAATATTAGCTGACTTTCTGATTTGTGATTTGTGCAATGTATTTGCTAGACACTTGAAATCAACATATATGGTAATATACATAGTAGCTGATGATTATTCAAAATAACAGAGACATTAAAGTTAGAATGCCATGATTCCTGAGCAGCCTTTGTTTTCTGTTTTTTTCGTTTGGTGGTGGTGGTACTTGTTTTTGTCTTTTGAGGTCTCACTATACAGTTCAGGCTGTCCTTAAACTCACTTTGTAGCCCATGAACTCACAAGGATCTCCTGCCTCTGTCCCGCAAATGCATGTATTACAGGTATACACCACCACAGCCAGCTGCTTCTATGGTTGTTTTTATTATTTATTTATTTATTTATTTATTTATTTGGTTCAGGCTCTTGCCACACAGCTCAGACTCAGTGATCCTCCTGTCTCAGTTTTCCTAGCACTGGAATTATAGGAGTTCTGCCACCATTCCCAGTTTCAGTATCCATCATAGCATGCTCAGGCATCCAGGGCCAGCATAGCATGCAGTACCGGGGATCAAACCTGTGTCCTTTCACTTGCCAGGCAGGTGCTTAGACTGCTGAGCTATCTCCCTGACCCTGCTTTCCTGTTTTTATATTGTGACATTTTCCTCTCACAAGATTGCCCTCTCTTAGAAAATTACATTTTTTAAGTACCTGATCCTCCTTTGTACACCCCTGCAACTCTCTCATAGGATGTGTAGTCTACCTAGTGTTCTCACGAATAGCAAATTACATGGGAATCAGTGGTCACTGCAAGTGTAATTAACTTTTGAGGATTTTGAGATGAGATCAACTTAAACTTAGCTCTAAATCCAATGACTGATATCTTTATAAAGGAAAAGACAGAGAAAGAAGAAGTTTGGGTGATGACAGGGCCAGAAATTAGAGTAACGTAGCCATAAGCCAACTAACGACAGCAGCTACCAGAAGCTGAAGCAACATCAGCGAGGAAGAAGCCTCCTTACATCCTCTGCTGGAAACATAGTTCTGGTGGTGCCTTGATTTCAGACTTTTGGCCTCTAGATTAGTGACACAAGAAATAATTGATATTTTCTACCAACCATTTTGTGGTAATCTGCTACAGTAGCCCTAGGGAATGCATACACCTGAATATAATCTCTGGTTTACCTTTGCAGCCTCTAAAACTTGTTTGTGAGCATTTGTGAAACACCACATTTTTCATATTGCAACACTCAGCCCTTTCTCAGTTATCGTACTCAAAGAAGCATTTATGAAGGAAAGAAAGCATCAAGGACCAAGGAAAGTCAAATTATGTTATTATTTTGCTGGGAGGCACATGTGACTTCTGTGTGCAAAGGAACCAGGTGAGTCCCCTGGATGTGGGCATGAGCAGTGGTCTTGCTGATTCAGATGTAGGCTGCTGAGGGAGGCCCCTCAGAAGGATCCAGATCTTTGTCGTCACCCTCAACAGATACAGAGAAGCTAAAATTTCTAGGTCCCTAGTTTGCTTTTGAAAGGCACATGACAAAATAAAGTATCACAAAATGCCAAAGGAAACCCACCTGGGAATTTGGAGATAAGGTTGACCTTGTGACTGCTAGGACAGATTTTATCATAATGTGAGGCCACTTGCTCCCGAGGGCTCCCAGGTAGACACAGGATGGGAGGCCAGGACTAGGTGGTTTTGAGATTAAGCACTGGATTTTCTTTCCCTAAGGTTTTCAAATGTGGGCATATTTGGAGGTGTCTTCAGAAGCCCCTTAATTTTATTTTTTTGTTAACTTTATTAAAAATCAATTATTATATAGTATATTAAAAATTGTCGAAAAATACTGAAACATGAAATATATGAGATGTAGACAGTGAATTTTAGAGAAACATCTGAAATGAATATACAACATGAGATTAATAATAGATTGCACATTGTAAATAAATTATTTAAAAACTTAAATGAATATAACAAT
>NDGN011365970.1:0-13944 GCA_002564285.1 Tympanoctomys barrerae | reverse complement strand
CATGCATACACACACACACACACACACACACACACAATAAATAAATAAACTTTAAAAAAAAAATCCGGTCCCTGTGCTTTCCTAAACAGGAGCTTAGTCCACTGAGCTACCTCACCAGCTGAATAATTTTGAATCTTTATATAGTTAAAGGAAGCCAGCCCACCCTTAAGGTGGATAGATGAAGAAAATCAGTGGCAAGAGTTTGTGGGATTGCCTCTGACATCAACCAGAGAAAGAGAGTGAAATGCTTTGGATACAATTGCACTACATTCTTTAGTTCTTTCCTCTTTCTTTCTGCCATCACTCTTTTTATTTCAGAAGCTGAAGTATTCTTTCTGACTGCCTTGTAGCTGGAATTTCCAGAGATTAAATAAAATTAGTTATGCTTGAATTGGCAAATAGTTGCAAAGAATGTTATCTGCAGGCAACATTTCCCCAGTAGATATTTATTTTATTTTATTAACATTTATTATATTCACTGGCCATATGGATGTGCCAGGTTCTGTGCTCAGCATGCCGATAAAACAGAAAAATGAGAGACGTTGTCATCCAAAAACTGCCTATCAAGGGCCGGCGAGATAGCTCAGCGGACTAAGCACCTGCTTTGGCAAGTGCAGGGACCAGGGTTCAATCGCCGGGTCTACATGCCATGCCTCCCACCCCCAGGTGCACTGAGCCAGTGACCAGTTACACCTGTAATCCCAGCGCTCGAGAAGCTGAAAACAGGAGGATCACTATGAGTCTGAGCTTCATAGTGAGACCCATTTTAATACATAAATGAAAAAAAAAAGGAAGAAACTGCCTATCTATTGGTAAATGAGGAAGAGCTCAGAACTGCCTACAGGAACAATTTGAATTTATAGTAGCAAAGCAACAGGAAACTGTTTAAGGGAAAACTGAGCCCTCAGCCATATGCAAATTATTTTCAAGACAGTGACTCAACATCCTTCAGTACAGATACTCAGACACTATACTTGAGCCCTGTAAGGCACTGTCTTGGTCCTTCTGGGCAGTTATAATAAAAACACTATCAGCCAGGTGGCTTGTGTACGCACTGAGCCATGCAGGTCCGAGGCTGTGAAGTTCAAGGTACAAACACCAACAGATTCTCACCCGCTGGTGGCCCACTTCTCACGCAGTGCCTTCTCATCATCCCCTTGCATGGTGGAAGGCAAGGAAAGCTCTCAAAAGCCTCTTTTATTAGGGCACTAACCCCTCTCAGAAGGGTGGAGTCTTCCTAACCTTATCACTGCCAAATCCCAGCAGCACAATGTGCATTAGAGTTCAATGTACACTGTTAAGGTTTGTGTCTAGATGTCCCCCTAAAGCTTCATGCAGTCATTAGGGTGCAGTTCCAGAGTTTGTGACTAGTTCATGATCCACAGCTGGAATTATGGGTGTGAGTGCTACACCCTCCCTAGGGCAGAAAGCCTGAAAGCAGAGAGGCCTGCCTCTGCCACCGCTACCGCTGATCTTCCCCTTCACTTTGCTCTTTGCTGTTTTCCACCGCCATGAACGGATGCTCTCTGCACTGTGTCACTCTGCCTTGGAGCCAGTCGAGTATGGACTGAAACCTCTACTCACTGTAAGCTTAATAAATCTTTCTGTCATGAATTTTGATATTTGTCCCAGCAATGACAGAAGAGTAACTAAGACATTCACCTTCTGGAGGGACATGAACACTCACACTCAGAAACCATAAATACCTAGGTTAGAGAGGACAAGAAACTAAACCATGGGACATGTGGGGTTTGGACTTAAAGAACACACCTACAGGAGAGGAGGAATTTCTTTGCTTGAGTAGAAAACACGCAGAAGAGAACGTATGACATCTTTCAAAGGCAGCCAAGTGAGCACATACACTTGTTTGAGTGGACAGGTCAGCTCTGAGCACAGTCTGTGGGTCAAGGCCTGAAAAAGCAGTGGGTTCTCTGTCCTAGGAGTGAATCAAACAGCCCTGACCTCCCCACCCTGGAGTCCCAGCAGCCCTCGAGTACGCTGTGTCTTCACCCCATCCCTTGCCAAACCCTTTCAAGTTGGTTTTCTCTTCTGAAAATGTATTGCTAATTTATAATGCTACATAATATTTTTGCTAGGATAAGGCAGCAATAAATAAATGAAGATATAATGAAAATCAATGAGGAAAAACGGTTCCCTCTGGATATAACTTTACATCCAACACTGATAGAGTGTGTGTTCTCCTCACAGAAAGCTATCTTTCAGTTTTTGTTTGGGATTCCATTCTTTAAGGCTTTTTATTTAATTAAGAATATTAAGTAGGGGAAAAAGACATAATCTCTCTACTACTGCTAGTAGTTAGCAGAGCATAACTACTCATATGCTTAAATACAAATAGCATTGAAAGCTAATACTTTCAATAATGACCACAAACTTAGTGACGATTATTAGCTCATAGGTCTGTGAGTGCAAAATCCAGCATGGTAGGGCTGGGCCCCCTGCTTAGGGTTCCCAAGGCTGAGCCAGTACCAGCCCTTGAAGAGCTCAGTTCCAACACTTGCAGGACTGAGTGCTCTGCTTCCTCTCTGGCCCCCTGCCCGGGAATCCTCTCAGCTTGTAGAGGCTGCCCTTGGAGGCCTCACCACCTGCAAGCCAGCAAAAGCACATCCGGGCTACTTCATGCTTAGGATCTCTGACTTCACTCACTGTCATCTTTTTGGACAAGTCAAAGGAACTCATCAGCTTTTAAATGGCTTCTGGGATTAGGTCAGACCTACTACTCTTAAAGTAAACTGTACCTTCCAGCACCATAAAATCACAAGAGTAAAAGACATTACATTCATGGACTTGAGGATCAGGCAACTAGTATTTCCTTATGAGATGGGACATGTTTGGGGCTGAGCATTTTGCTTTCCCCATTAAGGAACACAGTAAGGACATGGCAGTGGTGCAAAGAATGGAAGTCTTTACTAGGAATTCCCCACTTCTCCCAACTCTATACTTCAGCAATAACCACAGTTAAAATTTTTCTCATACATCCCTGCAGGAAAGAAAGTAAGAAAAACACTGGCCAAATAGCTCAGTGGATTAAAGCATCTGCAAGTAGGCGCAGGGGCTGGGGGGTAGATCCCCATGCCTGCCGTGCCAGCTCCGCCCCCAGGGCACACTGAGACTGTGATTGAGACTGAGCCTGGTGGCACATGCCTGTAATCCCAGCTCTTGGGAGGCTGTAGGCAGGACAATCACTATGAGTCCTATCTAGTAATGAGACTCTGAATACCCTGTAGACCCTTCCATAAAATACAAAATAAATACATAAATAAATTTAATTTAATTTGAATAGAGGGCGATTTTTTAGGGAAATGAACTCCTTAGACACAAGAGGATTTCCTCACATGTGAAGGACGGATACCATAAAGAAGAAGGAGAAAAATAAAAACAGGGAAGAAGGAAGAAAATATAAAAGCAAAAGAAATCAGATTAAGTTGAATTGAAGTCTGGAGTCCATCTATGCTCAGAGCAGAAATAAAATTCCGCCCTCTGATCATTATCGCATCTTTTCTTCATAGCAACACCAAAGAAATAAAAAACATTACTTTTTTCAAAGGAGCTGCATGTCTTCCTAATTATTGTCATTCCAAAATTCTTAAAATGCAGTGTTGGATCTAAGGCCTTAGAATCCTGACTCTTCATGTCTGTTTCTTCCAAGTACAAAAAGACAAAGAGACATCCACTCATTTTTGTTGTTCTCTGACACAATGAGACATTAAAAATTAAATTTACATTACTGATCATAACTTGTGATTCCAGAAAGTCCCATGAAACTCACATATTCACTTTTTCTACTGTGGCCACAAGTTGCTCTACACCCATCAATTTAAATGCAAACACAGCGAGGGACAAGGAAAGCCCCAACTTCTGTGAGCTGTTTCGCTGTGCAGACTGCACAAGCTGAGAGCTGTTCTTCAGCGCTCAGTCCTTTGCTCTGACATTGATTGAGCTGGACTGGCACCTGCACTATGTTACAGATTTGTGTGAATCGTTAGGAGATGGGGATTGGCTCTTCAAATTTGAGCTTTCCTCACCTCTACTGTGAAGAGATACAGAAAGCGTGTCTCCGAAGTCTGTGTACTAGGACATCAAGAGGGAAACATTTGAGGTCACTTATCAGCAGGTGAAGAACAAACCCAGAGCTGCATGAGGCAACTGCGAGGGAAGCCAGAGCCATGGGGAACCTAGACCGTAAACCCTGCATTGCACTCAGACCCAGGCAAGCCGGAGCCCTGTCTGAGCCTGCGCCTCTAGCACGGTGTCCTAGAACTTTTCTGTGTCCCCTGATGCCTGAAACCAGCCCCTCTAGCAAAGCCATCTGGACAGGAAGCTGTAGGCTAGACCAGAGCCCTTGCTTTGCTTCTCCTTTCTGTAGAGCACTCGCTGAGCCTCTGAGCTTCTAGCTCATATCCCAGCTGGGTAACAACTGCAAAGAATCTTTAGGAGGTAATCACAGCTCCTGACAGTCTTCCCATTTCACCAGATTAGGAAAGCATTACGAAGAATGGGTGTCTGCAATGGCCTGACATGCTGATTCGGGATGACTCTCGCTTCAAATGCACACAGGACAAGTTCAGGGTTCTGCCGTTGCCTGAGCTTGAGCCACACACTTAGACTGGGTAACGCTCTTCAGATAGTAGTTCTACCTGCCATCAGTAGCCCAAGGATCCAGGATGGCACCCGGGACCCTCTGTCTGGTACCATCACTGTACTTCTGCCACGTGATCCACACCATGTGTGAGGCCATTTCCTGGGGTGGTCGCGTCCATCTCCTCTACGAGCTTCCAGGACCTTTACTCCCCTACGCCCAGTGCTCTTTGCCTCCATGTCCTCTGCTGCCTCACAACAGGTGCTGATGCAGTGCCTCCCGATGGTGCCAAGTCCTGCTGGGCGAGAGATGGGTAATTCTTCTTCCCCTCCCTGGGCCCCACACTTGCCTTTCCCATCAGTCACCACGGCAGAGGACAGAAGAAGAGTCAACACAGAAGGAGAGCACATCTCAGGGATGCAGTGACCTCTACTTAAAGCACTCGTAGGAACACATAACTGGAGAATTATTATCATTATTCTATTTTGATGCTCTAAAATGCTGAACAGTAAATTTAACACAACCAGCAACTCAACTTGTAATAAACATTTATCTGCATACTCTGGCCAAGATTTGCGTTCGTGGTCATCCTCAACAGAGCGCTTTAACAAGCTTTCAGACAGTTATGGGAGCCGGTGCTCAGGGGTAGCGTGAGGAATGAGTGGTCTCGTGAGCAATGATGCAACCAGAATTAATTAAATGGGACTAGAAGCCTGAGGGGACAAGACGCTCTAGACTATGTCAATACAAATAGGGCCGGAAGCACCGTGGCACTGCGAGTACAGCAGCGTCGCTACCTGTGTTGCACGTGGTGGGAGATGGACAGCCCAGAGCCGCACACTGACGATAAAGAATAAGAGGATACAGCGCCCGGCCGCTAGCTTATTTTCACATGCAATAAAGAAGTGTGTGAGCAGCTCTAGTTTGCCAATTACCCCAAAGTTTTATTGAAAATTGGGACACAATGAACTTTGTAATACATCTTCAAACATCAGTAGTTTATGTAACACGGTCTCCACGAACGGGTTGCTAGGCTCCCTTCCTGCACAGGGGTAGCCCCAGGGAAACCCTGGCAAAACTAAGCAGATGGTTTTCCAGCATATAGCTTCATCTTTCCTTGAGAGGGCTGCAGTACATTCCACATCACAGTACGTGACTATGAGTCAGCATGACGCCCTGAACGTGTATTTTGTATACACAGTGAGACAAGAGCCACTGTTGGAATGACCCTCCGACATTAGGGATCTTTTGCAGTTTTTTGAGCTACTCTGCTATTGAATTTTTTTTTTTTTTTTCTGATTGAAGAGAATTCTCAGTGAGCTAGTCATGGCTTGTTTATTGAACTGAATACAGCCCCATCTTTTCTAGAGTGACTGATCTCCAAAGTCCAGAGTATTTGCCAGCTTTTCCTCACTGGGGCATGGAGTGTGACACCTACACCCTAAAGGAGAGTTGTGGCTTTCATCCGGTCTGTGGTGAGCTGGTTCCAAGGTAGAAACATGGCAGAGAGAGACAGAGAGAGAGAGACAGAGACAGAGACAGAGACACAGAGAGACAGAGACAGAGAGACGGAGAGATGGAGAGAGGGAGAGAGGGAGAGAGGGGGAGAGAAGGACAGAGAGAGAGAGAGACGGAGAGACGGAGAGACAGAGACAGAGAGGCAGAGAGACGGAGAGAGGGAGGGGGGGGAGAGAGAGAGAGAGAGAGAGAAGCTGCTCACCTCTCCATGGTTTGGAATCCAAGCAGTGTCACACGAGAAGCAGAGAAAGAGAGAAAGAGAGACCGTGTCTACTACCCGAGGTGACTCCTCCATAGCCCACCCAGGCACCCAGAGGTGTGTTTTATTAATCCTCTGGCCATTTCTTAATCCACTCCAAATTGACATATCACCATTATCAGTCACACAGAGTATTTCTGGATGATTTTACAATGTCATTACTGTATAGAAATTCAGAGAATAAAAATTAATTTTGATATTTATCTTGAATATTTCAATTATAGACAGAAGTCTTCTGTAAAATGTGATTAGTCAGATTAGTCATATTAATAACATATAGATCGGGGAGATGGCTCAGTGGAATAAGTGCTTCCCTGGCAGCAAGCACAAGGGCCTGAGTTCAATCCCCTGTACTGCAAAAAAANATATATATATATATATATATATATATATATATGTTACTTCTTAAGCATTTGTTGAATTGCTTTCATCATCTTTTTTGTCTTTGTCATTTTATAAATGTGTAGCATTAAGGTTTAACTGCAGATTAAGGTTTCCATTACACCAATGGTTCTTTTTTCATACATCACCCTTGTTTACACTATAAAAATGCTTATCCACGACTGATTAATCTGCCTTAATGATCATGTGATTTTTCAACCAATCAACTAAGGGAAGGGGATGATGCTAGTGAAGGCTAGTTCCAGTTCTAGTTCAGCGAAGCATGGTTTATTTCTAGACATTGACAGGAAATTGGAAAGAGATCAAAGTTCAAAATTTCAAACCAGGCTGGCAAGATAGCTCAGCTGTCTAAAGTGCCTGCTTAGGCCAGCTTAGGCAAGCAGGGAGCACGATTCGATCCCCAGCACCACATGTGCACCAGCTAAGCCAGCCAGCCACACACACATACACACACACACACAAAATCAAGCCAACACGTTAAATAACTACCAAAGGATATGCATATCTTGCTCTTTGCCATTGGTTATATTTTTTTACCTTAGAAGCTTCTAGCACTCAAAAAGAAAATGATTAAGCTCATCAATATCCAAACTGTTTTCTCATGGGATCTTAAATGTTCAAATTGAATTTCTTTTCAATAAATCTTAATACAGAGCCCAGTGGGACATGGCTATAACCCCGGCACTCAGAAAGCTGAAGTAGGAGGGTCTTCAGGAGTTCCAGGAAAGCCTGGGCTACACGAGCAAGTTCAAGCCCAGCCTACACTCCATAGTGAGCCCCATTTCAATAAATAAATGAGAAAATAAAACACTTCAAACACTTAATGAATGAAAATATCAAACCTGAAGTTTATTTTGCATTTCTGAATTTGCATGACAACAAGATTTACGTCTTTATGCCGGGTGTGGTGGTGTACACCTATAATCACAGTACTTAGAAGGCTGAGGCAGGATGATTGCTGTGAGTTTGAGGCCGTCCTTGAACACATTGTGAGTCTAAAGGTATCTTGAACTACATAGCAAGACTTGTCTCANAAAAAAAAAAAAAAAAAAAAAACAGGCCAGCCTGACAGCTCAGCAGATTAAAGCATCTGCTTAGGCAAAGCACAGTGGCTAGGGTTCGATCCCTGGCATGCCGTGCCAGCCCCACGCCAGGGGTGACCCTGTAGACCCTGTAAACCCCGTCCTAAATACAGAAAAAAAAAAATTATATCTTTAGTACCACAATTCTTATTCTTTAAAATGAACAGGTTTTTATTTACATAGTTGTGAAATGCACTGGGGTTATAGGGAAAAAGAGTAGAGTCTAATGCAGATTTTCTGAGTAGTATTTTTGCACATATTTTTCTTTTAGTCATCAAGCATTGCTTTTGTCCTAGCAAAATGGAAAAGGGAGCATCTGAATCCCAGAGCTCCTTCTTATGCTGCACCATTAGTCACTTTTCCTCGCTGGAACAAAATACCACCCACACTTAAAGGAAGAGGGCGTGATTCTGCCTCATGGTTCAGACCAGGTGTGGCCATCTGGCTCCAAGAGAGAAATAGCACGGTGCGAGGGGATGGTGGAGGAGAGATCCTCTTCCCGTGGTGCCCAGAAGGCAGTGACAGAGAGGACCCCGGAACAACAACTTCCCCTTCCGGGTCACACCCCAGTGAGCACCTCTGCACAGCATATTCTGCATCACATTCATAAAAGGATGATGCAGCACTGGTATGTATAGCACCCCAACAATCCAATCATCTTGAAAACACATGAGATTTGGGGCAACTGATTTAATTTAAATTGTAACATTCCCCACCCAAAGGTCAGTATATCTCTCCTTATATAAAATTCATTTAGTTCATCCATAAGAGTCCTAATGGTTCCAGTATACTGAAAAATCCAAGACCAAAATTTCTTCAAAGATCCAACACAAGTTATGAGCTGTGAGCCCCTTTAAACATCAAAAACAAAGTTAAATACTTGTATGTTACAGTAACCAAGGGGACTTGTTCCCATCCCAAAAGGGAGGAACAGGAGAATAAAGAACTGGAGCAAAATTCAGCCAGGCAAACATTAAATCTTGCAGGTTCAAGTCAAACACATGGGATACTCAGTGTCAAGATAGATCCAAAACGTTGAATGGTGCGCAGGTGCACCCAATGTGGCCTCTCTGAGGAGTTGCATATTTCTAGAATCTCTACCTTCCTGAAGTCTCTACTGCACTTTTGGCTTCACTCTTACAGCTTCCCACACTGCTGTCTCACAAGTACACTGCTTGGCCTTCCAAGCCTTCTTCTGAAACACAGGTGGAAGCCTCCATGCTACCAGAGCTCTTCTACTCTGTGTGGCTGTAGAACCAATACCATGCAGATGAAGACAAGGATTGCCATCAGCTTGAGCACTAACCAGGGCCCTTGGGATCATGGCTGCAGAGGCCTCTGAGTGTCTGGATGGTTGAGCACTGGGAAACAAATTCTGAAGAACCAGTTTCCTAGGCAACCTTGAGTCTCTCTTCTCAAATGAAACAATCTCAGTTTTATCCTCTGGAGCCTGTGACACATGTGGCTTTGCAAAGGCTGAGATGACGTCAAGCCTCCTCTCCTACTCTCCTGCTTCAAAATATTTGGCTTCATTTTAATTCTAATCTTTTTAGCAGTAGAGTTCTCCTTAGCACCAACTTTGCAAGCACTTCTTTTTTTTAATGACCTTGCAAACTTTTCACATCTGCTTTTTGCTCCTGATTCTCCCTGTACATCAGGCTACAGACAGCTGGCAGTATCAATGCCACAGCCCAAATGTTTGCCTGCTTTGAAATCTCCTCTGCCAAATTAATTAGTCTGCAACCCTTAATCTCAGTCCCCTAAAAAGTATCAAAACATGAACAAAATGAAGACAAATTTTCTGCCAGAGCATAACATACACAGCCAATAGTCCAAATGCCAGTGCAGTCCTCATTTCCAACCAAATCCTCCTGAGCCTGGCCTGTACTGTAAAAATTCCTGTTGGCCTTCTAGTCTTCTGAGCTCTGACTAGAATTTAGGCTTCTAGTCTTCAGGCTCTGCTTATAGAATATTGTGACTTCTCTAGCCTGTACCTCCAAATCTTCCCAACTTCCCCCCACAAGTCAGTTCCCAAGCCTTCTAATCCACATAATCTGGCAAAGTCACAGCAATGACACCAATTTTCTATATTAATCATGTTCCCTTGCTTGACCAAAAGCCAAGACCCACAATTTAAAGAAAAGATTTGTTTTGGCTCTTGGCTCAGCCCAGACGTGATCAACTTGCTCCAAGGCAGAAACGTCATGGTGGGAGGGCATGGGAGAGAAAAGCTTCCCACCCCATGGGATTGAGGAAACAGAGAGAGAAGAGAGGAACTGAGGACAAGAACACAGCCGCTGCTGCGGGCAGTGCCCCAGGCCCATCATTTTCCACATGTGTGAGACCTTTCTGGAACATTTTAGGTCCAAGCCATAAGAGTTACCTAATTCTTCCAAGAGATACGATAATCATGTGACAGGCAGGCAAAGGAATCTGAATGAAGACATAAACAGCTATAATAATTACCTGTACTTTCTTAGTAGTAAATGGCATTTCAAGCTTTTTGTTTGGAAAAGTCAATAACAACAAAATATATTCATCTTCCCTTAAAAGGCAGTGGCCTTTTGAAACAGAATCCCCAGGAAATAGTCTTAGAATGTGAAATTGTGTGACTTTCACAAATAAATCATAAATTATATAAAATTAAAAGCAATTTCCGGGCTTTTCAGCACTGACCTTCAAATGGATGCATCCTATTCAAAGAGCAAATGGTAACAACTTCACATTATACAAATCCAGCAAAAATCATTTAGAAACATGAAGAAATTGAACCAAAATGAACATCAGATATCTAAATAGAAAATAGCAAGCACCTGCTTGCTCTAAAAGGAGTGCTTTAGAATTAATTAGAAGGTATTGATTATAAATAAGCAATAACGTGGTGGGAAACGAGCCAATTTCTTTAGACTGAAACACAGTATCGAGAATCAGTAATATCTAGTTCAGCGCTTCCAATAAACACATGTGGACATTCTGTTTGGTAGAAGGCACAGTTTGTGGAAAGGATTTGAACTCCTCCGTTGTACAATCACGTACCCTCTCCCCAGCAGAGATGCTGATGCCTTTGTAGTCTCTCCGTCCTCATTACCTCGCTACTCTGTTTTTCTAAATGTAGGGTCAACCTGACATTTCCGGGAGGAGTGTGCGAGTCAGCTGGAAGCACTGTTCTCCCCGCTGCTGAGTCAGCCCACCCTCACACCTCTAGCTGGTAGCAATACGAGCAGGCCTTCAAATTTTGCAAACTTTATGTCCAGATTAGAACAGGCTTTAAGCCAGTTTCTTTAAAACAGAACAGATTTTCAAACATTTATACAATCACATTTCTAATTACAGAGGCCCCAGAAAATACATATCATTTCAGACTTGGATGGACTCTGATAGCAAGTAACAATCTTTCACTGTGTCACCCAGCTGACTATCATATACGAAAGCCACAATAATTATTCCTATTGTGGCAGAACATCATCCTTACTTGAAAAGCCACGCTTTTAAGAGGACTGCTATAAATAGAGTTGAATGCTTGACAAACTAACAAAATTGGGGGGAAAGGAGTAGGAATTAGTCATAGAGTCGAAACTTCCAACCTTTGCGGCTTTGATTCTCTGCCAGCCATGCTTTCCTTTGCAAGCTGATAGAGAAAGGCTTCGCAGAGAACCTTGCTAAGCTGGGGGACTTGCCTTCTAATTCAAAGACTTATTAAGGGGCAATTGAACAGTTTTCAACAACTTGTTGAGAATAGCCAGTAGCGTTCTAATTAGCAATGATATTGGATTATATAACTTCATTAGGACAAAACCAGTTAAAATACTTGGCCAAACTCTCTATCTTGGGGTCTGGGGTTATCCCAATAGTTCTAGTGCCTAAGTTCACCAAAGGGGTCCTCTGACTGAAAGCCCAAAAGGGAGGGTATGTCACACGAGAGGGAAGAACAGCTGCACAAGGATATGATCCTATATGAAGGCTCCTCACAGCAGGATCCAGCAGCTCGTACCACAGAAGTAATCCCTGGTCTCTTCTCACCCGAGGGTCCATTTCTAGTCACCGATTCCTGACTGCCCCTGGTTCAGGAGAGGGTTGTCAGGTCCTGACAGATGCAGCAGCTATCAACGATTCTCTAGGAAAGGAATAGCTGCGGCTCATGAGCACCAAGACTCGGACAGTACACACACAAGCGGACAGTACACACACAAGCATTCTCTGCACTTGCTAATCAGAATATAGCTAGATGAGAAACACCCAGGGCTCTCTCAAATTGCAGACAGACCAGAAAGCATCACCCCTGGCATCCACAGGTGAGGTCCGTGGGATGAAGTCGCTGGCAGTCTTGCCCAGTTGCCCTTAATTATATTAGGCCCATGACTTGTGCTTCCTTTGCTTGTTAGCATCTACAGCTCCCAACATAATGTATCCTTAACCTATTTTGGGGCTCTTAATTCAGAATTATTCCTTCTTCCCGCATGAAGGAAAAGCTGCCAGTTTTGAGAAGACTCATTAAGTTGAGGGCTCAAAGCAAAATGTTAACCTTCAACTTAAAGCAAAAGGAATATACTTTGCAAGTCACAAAGCACAGCTTTTTAAATTGAAGAATGAAATTTCAATAGAAAGATTTGAGGGCTTGCAAAAGAGCTTCCTGAAGGTACAGGTTTTAGATGCATCTGATGAGTTGTCTTGCATGGGAATTCTTCAGCCTGTAAGAAATGTACAATTCTCCTTTGGCCTGTGACTGGTCCCCTTTTTCAACTTTTAAATATACTAAGACTCCTTTTCCCTTCCTTCTTCCCCAGCGTGGAGTTGAAGTTGAGTGATTCACGTTTTCATTGTTTCTCTGTGGCATTCTGGCACAATGAAGACAAACTCAAGCCTTCATTCTCCAGCACATAGATGGAAATAAAAATCCAAAGATGGGTGGGCGCCCTCAGGTTCATAATGTGTTTACATGTGGCGCTTCGAAGCTACAAAAGAAACTGGGAAATCATTTCGCACCTCCAGCATTCCTTCTCTCCATTCTGAGATAATTAATTTCATTGGGCTACCTAGAGAATGGCCAGCTTTATACTTGAATTCATTAGAAGAACAGGAAAGGAAAGGAAAGAAAAGGTTTGCCTACCTCCATAGGAAAGTCCATTTATTTCTCTTTTGACCTAATCAATGAGAAGGCTTTAAATATAAGGATTTCAAACTTCAGTAGAAATGCCAGTTTGGTCACAAAAGGTTTTGTTAAAAGGGCACGTGGGAGTCCTCCAGGAGAGCCATCATGATAATAACCTACCCAGGATGGTCGATTTCTACTGCTCGGGGACCAGATATTTATCCTGGGCCTTGCAGACAGCCAAGGGCAGTGGGAGATTTTTTTCTGAAGCAAACAAATCTCCCTGTTTCATACTGATCCAACCTAATTCTAGCCACACAGCCCACACACTATATATCTCCTATTTTGAGAAAAACATTCCTGGAACAGGGAGTGGGCAGTGGACTCGATTCTATTTTCCACTAAATTGAGACACCTTACAGATGAGAAAAGCCACATTTTCCATGACAAAGAAGCAGCAGAATATCTGCTACAGTGAAAAATAGCAAACCAGGGATGAGAGGAGAAGAGGGGAATGGCAGATTGACTTCCGGCTGCAGGGCCATTGTAGGGTGATCAGGCATTCTTGTGGTCCTCCGCTCCATCCCACATCCCAAAGGAAAGAGCCTCCCAAAATCAGACTGGGCGGGGCACCAAAGCCAAGCTCTGCATGGGCTTCTGGCCCTGGGCTCGTGCAACCAGCTCAAGGCCCTCAGGTTTCAACTCGCCCCACTGACCTGTCCACCCCTCCAGGGTCAATCAGTGTTATTCATCATGGGGCTCAGTGGCAAGTCTTGCAGATGTCCTGTGGTATGACCTTCTTCTAGGGACAGAGTGGAGGTTAGGCCAGTTTGCTTCATATTTAGATAGTGTTACTGCATCATCTCTAGGAATTAAAACTCTAATTAGAAAGAGGGAATGATAGCACTTTTTAAAAAATTTTTATTTATTTATTTGTGTGTGCGTATGTGGCCAGCTCAGCCCACCAGGGGGCGGGGCTGGCTGGCATGTGGTGCTG
>NDGN011365959.1:0-17355 GCA_002564285.1 Tympanoctomys barrerae | reverse complement strand
TTTTAATGTGAGACAGTCCCGTGGATTGAGCAAGGTTGTCCCCGTTTAATGGATGAGCAGCAGAGAGCCCAGATTCTAGGATTTCTGCTAAAGGCTTTAAAAGAAAACAATCGCAAGGCTCTGGCGTCCTCCTGGGGCCCGCGGAGGACAAGGCCTTTCTTCAGTCGCCTGGGCTCCGCAGCGCCGGCCCTCCTGCCCCTCCCGGCCCACAGCTGCGCGTTGGAAGGCTGGATGGCTGGGGCCCCTAATAAAGAGCAGACCTCCCAACCTCCTGCCTCCCTCCCCCACTCTGCACGCGGGTCTTCAAATTAAAAGTAACTAAAACCTAAGCCCTAACAGAAGAAAGGGAGGTAGGAGGCTGACGACAGCTCTAAGTGGAGGGCGTCAGGCTCCCTCCAAGGAAGGGGGAGCAGAAAGTCAGCCCCAGGGAACCCTGTCCTGCCGCGTCCGTTCCAGGCTCCCGGAGTGCGTGGCCCCCTTTCTGCCGGGGGTCGTCGCTCCACAAACTCTGGAGCTCAAGTTAGGGCCCAGAGCGGGCTGTGCGTGGGGGCCCCTTGCGAGGGAGGCGCCGTTCCACACGTATAGGGCTGTTTTCTGGAAAGAGCGCTAGGGGAACCCAGGAGAGACGCTGGGGCACCTTTGGGTCCAGCCAGCAGCCTGGAAGAAAGCTGTGGGAAAGTCCTGGACAGCGGGTGACTCCACCCGAGGTTCCACGGGTTCTTGGGACTGTTCTGGCTAACTTTCTCTCCTCCAAGATTTGGGCCACTGTGAATTGGAGCATGCGGAGACTCCTGGGGGTGGTTAGCGGCCCTGCGCTGTGGCTGGCCTGAGGTCGGGGCGGGGTCCTCTGCTCCTCCCCATCTCCTGCACGCCTCCGCCCCAGTGCCTCCTTGCAGAGGTCCCTTCGCGGGTCCTCTAGAAGCTGGCGTTTCCAGACTGAGACTTGGAGGGGCTAAGGTAAAGGTAGCAGCACCTTCTTTCGCTAACAACCAAACGGCCCTTGATTTCCAACCCCTGAAGTCAAAATCCCCCACATCCTCGCCCCGCCCAGCAACTTCATTTGAAATGAAATTCGCGAGTTTGTTTAAATGGGATTTTCACGACTAACGGCTTTGATTACATCCTTAAGTCTTAAGCAGAAGGCCCTTCGAATTCTCGGCGGAAAACAGCGTTGGTGTGTGTGTGTGTGTGTGTGTGTGTGTGTGTGTGCGCGCGCGCGCAGCTGCGGGGAGCAGAGCAGGAGAGAAAAAGCCAGCGCCACGGGAGATGCCAGCGAAGGCGAGGCGTGGCGCGGGCAGCATCATCCCGAGGGGACGAGGGGGCCCGGTACCCAGAGCAGGGTGAGAATTTGTTTTTGTTTTAGTGACCACTCTAAAAAGTTGACAGGAGCTTCCCTCTGAAGGTTAACTCACCCACTGCACCTTTTTACGCCCTCGCACCCAATTTCTTGTCGCCCGCGGGCCTCGAGACGCAAGACCAAGGCCCGAAAAGCGCGCTCTCCGAGTCTGTCCCTTCTCGTCCCGCCCTTCTCAAAATCCAGGGTCAGACCTTTTTCCCTCCAGTTGCGGCTGCCTGGACTCGGTTTGGAGAGAAAACTGTTGCTCAACACCACTAAGGAAAACAAAAACAAAAACAAAAACATCCCCAAACTTAGACAATCACACAGCTGGTGCGGACTGAGGCCTTCGCCCACGGCCGGGGGAGACTCGTTTCCCGCACGCAGGCCAGGCAGCGCTTCTTTCCAAGGCTCGGGGACCACCCAGGGCCGCGCGTCGAGGGAGCGATCTGGAAGGATCTTAGAAAAACAGGGGGAGCGCAGCTTCCAGCCTCACCTCCCTGCGCCGTCCCGCGGTCAGGCGAACGCAGACCCGACCCCTGCAGAAGCCCTGCACCAAGGAGGGAGGAAAACGCGCTTCAAACCCACATCTGAGCCCTGGGAGGGGCAAGGACTGCCGGGGTTGGACTAGGTTTCAGACCCCCACCGCCTCCCTTCGAGGGCCTCCTGCCCCTCGGCTGCTCCTGACCACTGGGTTTATTTTGCTTTGGCTAGGGAGGCAGATGTCGACCTTTCTTCATCTTCGCTGGTGCAGGCGCGGCGAAATCTTCCACCAACCGTTTGCTCCCCTGCGCCACCCCCCACGGGGCGCCATCCCGGGAGTCAGCTCCTCAGGCCTTTAAACCTTGGAGAATGTCACACATGGAAACCTTTAGCAAATGTTTGTTAATGATCATAACAAAGGCATCATTCAAATTAGCCAGGTAATTGCTACCAGAAGGACGACAGGGTGCTTGCAGGCTCATCCATCCCTCCCCGCTTTAAACTCCTGAGAGTCACCGCCCGAAGACACCCCCTCCTGGCCCGCTTCCTCGACCCCTTTAAAGGACTCCGAGGATCTGTGAAGTCACCATTTGTGGCCGGGGATCGCTGGGACGCTGCCTGCGAGGGACCCTGGCGGTGCGACCCAGCGGGCACTGTTGTCCCTCAAGACAGGCAACTCCTCCCCGCCTACTCTTTAGGGTTCCTCGTGTAGAATCCCAGACTCCTCTTTTTAATAATAGCAAGAAAGCGAGTGCCTTCTTTTTCCTTTTATTCCGCAGTCTGTGAGAAAGGGCGTCGTTAGTCCCTGTTCGCCAACTACAGACATTACGGTATCCTGTTCGCATTCCGAACAAGGGGCCGTTCAGATTTGCCTCCAATGATTTCCTGCGGGCACATGTGGAAATAATAGCGTGCGGGGCCGTCCCGAGCCGTGGAGGCACGGCGCACGGGCGGGGAGACGGAGCCCCCGGCCGGGCCAAGCCCAGGCCGCTCTGCCCGAGCCCGTCTCCCTGCGATCTCCAGGGCTTCCTTGCGACCCTCCCCAGTGTCCGCGCTCCTGGTGAGCGAGAAGGTGATGGCTTTCGACGTGCCAGTTTCACCTGGGACAACCTAGCCCTCTGAGTGGCAGTGTGTGTGTGTGGGTGCGTAAAGGCGAATATAGAATGCCATCCCCAGTTCTCTATGATCAGAGAATTGAAAATTAGAGCGCGGAAAACCAGCGGGATCCCCTCCCCCGCCTCCCCGGGACGCCCCGCCGCGCTGTAAACTAGTTCTTGGAGCGTTAGCGCCCCCTGTCTCTCGCGAGCGGAATCTATCTGCCCCAATACTGGCCCTGAGTTTAGGGCTCAACTCCAAAGCCTGGACCCACCCGGGGGAGGAAACTCAGACACGGTCCAAAAGCACCCTTCCGAGCACTCGAAGGTGTAGATTTGCAGACAATTCCCCAAATGCCCAAGCCGAGTTTATTTATTTTTATTTTTTATTGTGCAATATGGAAGCCAGGGCAACTTCTCCCAGATAACCCGAAAACAAAGGCGCGACAAGATAAGTGGATCCTATGGAGTAAAGGTCATTCTGTCTCCCAATTCCCTACCTACGAGACCCCATGCTCACTGTTCCCTATCTCGAACTCCATCTCATCTTTCAGAATCCCGACATCCTCGTCTTGGGCTCGACAGTGTGTTTGATCTCAGGGAAGAATTAGCGACTGCAAGGCACTTTTCCCCAGAGACCCTTAGTTCGAAGCCACGTAACCACACGATTTTTCGCCAGGGCCCTACTTCTAGGGGGTTCAGGTTCTACAGAAGAGACATTTTTCCGATTCAAGATTTATATTCCACTGCAATTTTACGCCCTCCTTTTCTTCTGCACATAGAGAATACAAAACTATAGCCATGTAGGAAAAAAAAATCCTCCAAATTGAGAGGCAAACTCATTCTGGGCATGATGGGCCTGCTCCAGTTCCACAAAACCTTTTTCCGGGCAAAGCATCACCTCCCCTTCTATCACCCCCACCCCATCTGGTCTGCTTCTCCCCGCCTCCGAGTTGTTGTCGAAGTCTGGGGGTTGGGACTGGACCCCCTGATTGCATAAGAGCGAAAAGGGAAGGCGCAATCTGGAGACTGGGAGATTTAGAGCGACGGGAATTCGAGGGAAACTTTTATTTTGAAGAGGCGGGGGGGGGGGGCTTCATTTCCTGACAGCTATTTACTTAGCGCAAATGATTAGTTTTAGAAGGATGGACTGTAACATTGAATCAATTACAAAACGCGGTTTTTGAGCCCATTACATTTGGAGCTAGAGGGAGAGAAACAGGAGGGCACTGCAGCAGCGAACTGGAGGCCTCCGGTGGACTTTTGACTCCATGTGTAGGATTTTCCTTGTGGACTGACGTAGGAGAAGGTAAGGAGCGGCGAAACGACTTTTGTTTCTAAGGCATTCCCTGATGAGAGCCCCGTGTTCGAAGAAGCGAAGTAACCTCAAATTTCTGGGCAGAAGACAGGGAAAATGGAGCTGAATTCCAGTTGTGTGTTCGGAGAGTAATTTATTCGGAATAAACGTCGCTGGGTTGCCTCTGTGTGTGGGGGGCTGTGGGGGGACATAACCACAGAATTAGGAAAGCTGAGAATTAAAAAAAAATTCCAGAACTATTTCTAAAGCTAGTGTTTTTCTGACAATCTTATGGCATCCTCCAAAAATTGTTTAGGCTTACATTTTTGAGGTTTCCTTTGGGGGTGAGGGTGGCGTTCTTGGATCCTGGGCCGAATACCAAGGAACGCTGCGGGTGGAGGCAGAGGTGTTTGCCTTCTTCTTGGCAGTGGGTCCTGCAAGGCGACAGGTTTTTAATGAGTATTTTTATTCCTCGCCGGCGGTCTGACGGGATAGAGCTGGGGCGGAGGTATGGGGAGCGGCAGGGGGACCCGAAGGGGTGGGCAGGAGAGGGCGCCTAGTGGAGCGTTAGCAAGGGCTGGGGTGGAGGAGGTGTGAAGGGCTCTGCTGGAGCGGGCCGGACCTAGGAAGCCGGTAGGGTGCACATGGCGCCAACCCAGCGCGCGTAATTACTGGACGGCGCTGCGCCAGGTGTGAGCCAGGGCCAAAGGCCGCATCGCAGTGGCAGCTGCGGGGGCCCGCGTAGGAGCGTAGGCGGGGGCGAGGCTTTGGGGTAGCTCTGGAGCCGTTTGCCGGGTCAGCGAGTTGCGAGGAGCTGCAGCGGGCGCCGGTCCCGCAGTGCGCTGGGATTGCGCTCCTCTCCCGGGGGGCGCAGCGGCGGCGCGGGCGAGTGGTCTGGAATAATGACAAACACATTTGGCCCCGAGTGATGAAGGCGTCGTGGCTTCGCATTCCAGCAACTGGGATTTAAGGAATTTGGAGCTGCACTCCGAGGGGCCCGAGCTGCGCGTGGTGGTCTCCACCCCCACCCGTCTCATCTCGCCTCCTCCTTCGCGAGGATAACTGGAGAGGCTGTGCCGTGGCTGCTCGCTCCCGGCTTCTAGCAAGGGAGAGGCAAGGTCTCCGAAGAAGCGCTGGCCTTCTCGGGAAGACTCCTCGACGTGGCTGCAGGTAAGACAGAAAGGGGAGAGAACAACGACCCTACCTCGCTCCCAGGACTGGAGGAGCCCTGCCCTCCCGCCCCCCGGCCGAGGTGAGGTGCGTGGCACTGGCCACCCGTGCTCACCCGGCGCTGCTGCAGCCTCTCCAGTCGCCTCTCTTCTCTGCGTCTCTTCTACACCGTCTTCCCTGGCCCTTCGACACTATCCGAGCGCACCCCTCCTTCCTACACCGTCTGCCCCCGGGAAAATGGGGTTCTTCGCGTGAGATTAACTTCTCACCGCAGCACCAAGGGAGCGGGCGGTGTCCACTTGGCTTAGAAACAACTGCGCTCAGCGTTCTGTTTGGAAAGGGTGTTGACCAGCTCGCGGGGATAGGGAGCGTGGGCGACCCGAGTGTGCTGCGGGAGGGAGCCCGGGTCTCCCGAGCGGCTGTGCTGTAGCTGCCAGTCACCCAGCTTTGTGCCTTGGCCAGAAAGGAATTGCTGAGCTGTCTGCGGTCGGTCTCTCCCGCCGCCTGAGCACCCATCTCGAAACAGGTCCTCCCACACTAAGACTCCGAGAGGCGAGAAAAGTGCCCGAAAGAACTTGCTACTCGGTCCGTCCCGTCCCAAGGAGAAGAGGAAAACCCAGGCCAGGGAGGAGCGCCCAGGGCCCCTGTCACGTCTCGGCCGCCGCGTGCCAGGCCGCGCCGCTGGAAAAGCCCCGGGCTGGGCGGTGTGGGAAATGGCTTTTTGGCTCCGTTGCCGAATTGCTCAATGTTTTGAGTCGACTGTCTTCGCCTCGGTCGCTCCCTATCACAACTAGGTTGTTTTTTTGGAGTAGAAGGGCAAATGGGGCGTTACAATCCCCATAGAACGTCTCGCCAGACGAATGCCCCAAAGCCCTGTGAGTCCCTTGGGCCGCAGGGGAGGATAAGGGGAACCCGGCCTTACAGGTTCTATATTTTACGTGACCCCACTCCCCATCTTGCCTGCCTGAACCCCGGCGTTGCAATTCTTCCCCCTTCTCGGCCGCTTTGCCATTATCTTTTTGAGGAGGGGGCTCTTCCTGGACTCCCGAGATCGGGGGCCTGTCCAGTCCTGCTTTGACACTCTGGCCAGTCCTGCTTGGGAGTTCTTGTACAGTCTTGCTTTTAGAATGACCCGAGTACAGCTGGACCAATTTCACGAGAGCGAGGGGGACGGGAGGGGAGGAGGTGCCAGGAGAGGGTAGGTCCTCGGTGCCCAGCTCTTGCAGGTCCTTAGATCGGGACTGGACGCAGAGCCGGGCTCTCAGCTCTGGACCCCGGAGCCGCTTTCTGCCCAGGGCGCGGGCTGCTGAGGGACACAGGGGGAGGGGCCTTGGGCTGGGCTTTCCAGCTGCAAACGCGTCTGGCGCCGAGGCGGGCCGGTTTTGTGCCTCTTGGGGACTGGCCGTGGGCGGCGCGCGTCTTGGGGACGTGGTGGCTAGCGCCTTCCTGCAGACCCTGTGGGTGGGGCTCCATTTAGCATTAGGGAGCTGCGACCAGGTTACTCGTTGCTGACGGAAAAGTGGCAGTTCTGGGGAAAGAGCTTAAGAACTGGGAAGGTGGCGCAAAGGTGCGGCTCTGATTGTCCCTCGCCTCCAGGAGGTCCGCCCCCTGCAGCAGCCTCGGGCGAAGGGGCGGAGGGATCATGAGGGGTCGCGCCCACCTCAGGGTACAGGATCTGGGGAAGCTCCTCTTGCCAGCCGGCCGCGCTGCTATCCCAGCCAGGAGCGGCTTCCTTTTGTTTTAAACCGAACAGTTAACCAGGGATGGGTCGGAAGAGTGGAGGGTAAGGAGGGGACAAAAAGAGAACCTCGGAAAAGGGGCGCCTATCTTCTACATTTTCTTTCCGTTTTTCCCTCGCAAAAGGAGGGCGAGAGGTGCGAGGGCAGCCGCGGCAAAGGCGAGCGTCGGGCAAGGTGGGCACCGGAGGCGACGGCCGCATTCTTGAAAACTAGAGGTGCGGACTCGCCTTCCCCGGGCCTTCCCAGTTAGCCGTGGGGCGCTCTCGCCCATAGGAGGCGCTGGTGCACGACTGTAACCCTAAACCCCCGCCCCCTCCCTCCATCCCGCCCGGCCCCCTCCCTCCAGCCAGCCCTGCCCTCTCAGGTCTCAGTGCAAAACAATACAAACGCCGAACGTCCTGCCTGGGGCGCGGCGGACCCTCTGGCTCTGAGCTCGGGAGTACAGTCCACACGGCCGTGGGACCCCCAGTCTCGTGGCGACCCGGCCGCCCAGGGAGTGGAGCGGGCTGGAGAGAGAGCAGACCCCACAGCTTGTGTGGGTGTGGCCGGGTCAGGCGCGGGACAGGCAGCGCGGAACCTCCGGGAGAAGGCTTGCGAGCGCAATCCCCATTGCACTGTGGGGGACCCCGCGCCGGAGCAGCGCGCGGCGGAGCGAGCCAGCGGGTAAGGTCCGCGGGGCCGCCGCGCCCTCTAGTGGGCTCCCGGAGCGTATCCCGGCTCCGCCAGCCCGGGGCGTTCGGGCGCCGGGAAGCAGGGGTCCACTAGCGCAAGCTCAGCTGGGTCAGCTCTGCGCCTCCTGGAGGATGGGGTGGATACGCCGACGGGTGGTCCAGGAGGAGCTGGGTGGGCGAGCCCCGGATTGGGGCTGGAGAACTGGGGCGTCCTTATAACTCACCGCAGGGGAGCGCAGGCCGCCGAAGGCTCGGTCCCCCACGCTCCCGGGCACAGTCGACCCTGCGGGCTCCGGGTCGACGCGCTCCCTGCCGCGCCGGGCGGGCGGCCTGTGGCCGATGTGTTGGTTTTACGACCCCCGTTATTGTGCAGCGGGAACAGTCGTTTCCAATTTGCCGGGCTGCACCCGCCCCCACCAAGCGAGTTTATGAGGGTGACAAGAGCGTCAGGACGGAGGGACCCGCCGAGGGGACCAGGCGCGGGCCGGGCTGCGAGTCCCGCTGAGCTTCGCGCCCGGCGGCGGCGGCGGCAGCGTCCTGGCTCCAAGGCCCCTAGCTCCGCGGGCTGCTCTTGGCGACCGCGGCGACGGCGACCTAGTCTGTTACTCCGCGGCCCCTGAAGGGATTTGGGCATCTTCGACAGCAGTTTTGCAATTTTTGCTTCCACTGTGCGGCCTTGTGACTGAAATCAACACAAAACCTACAAGTACAGTTTAAGAAAGGAAGAAGTTGTAAGAATTGGGACATTTTAGCTCAAAATTCCTTGCGGTGGCGTCTGCGTCTGGGCGAACCCTAGGACGCAATCCCTTGACCAACACTGCCACCTGCTGGCTAATTTGAAGAACTGCCATGACCCTCGGTTTCGCGGAGATGCCAAGCGAAAAGCGATGGCTTGTTTTGCTTTCCTGTGAAACTACAGGACTCATTAGACAGAAGACATTTATTTGTAGATATTTGTGTAGTTTCCTGCCCTACATATTTATTTTACTTTGGGAATTGAATCCAGGCCCCAGAGCACGCAAGGCAAGCTCCCTACCACTGAGCTTCACTCCAGCCCTATTACTTGTTAATCTTTTACATTTGGACAATGAACAAGCTGTTTGCATTCGGAGGGGACCTGGGGAAGGGAGCTGAGTGTCTGTGTTCCTGTTTATGAGTGAGGAGACCTGGTATCTCTAGCTTGATGACCTCAGCCCAATGCTTCATTGTACTGCAAAGTGCTAGTCCTAAGACTGGCTCATTAGGCACTGGTCAGTTTAGTGACAATCAAAAAAGAAAAAAAAAAGTCATTTTTGTCCTCCCATAGGTGAATATCTGGTGCAGAGTGAACAGAAAGGTTTATAAGTTTGGATTGTCCCATAAAATGCTCCTGTGTGGAAACACCCCAGTGCCCACCCATCCCTGGAATGTCAGATGGACCCAAACAACAGCCCAGGCTGGGTGCAGCTCCTGGGCAGCACATTCTCTCCTAGAAAATAGAAACGGAGATGAAACTATGATTACTGTTAAGAGGCTGAGTTGACTGTTGCAGAGAAAGAAGAAGGTGTTTTTTTTTTTTTTTTTGCAGGGTCTCGATATTTAATTCAGGCTGGTCTTGAATTCAGAACAATCCTGCCTCATCCTCCTCATTGCTGAGATTACAAGCATGCACCACCACCCTGCCCTACAAGATATGTAATTTTCACAGTTAGAATTATCTTAGGAGAGCTGAAATTAACCAGACCTCAGAAATCTGAACCTTGAGGTCATCAGTGGCTCCGGGGCTGTGAGAGTCTCTTTTGGTCTTTAATCAGGGCAGGGTGGGGTGACACTCCGTTTTCATGGTCCTGTAGGGGGATTATTGTGCCGCTGGGGGTAGGAAGCTGCTGCTCTGGTCTGAGAGCACAACTGCTGGCTCTTCTAAAGGTGGGGCTGCCAGTTGTGCTCTCCACTTATTTACGCTCCAGCTTAGCGTGTCCTCTCTGCTAATGGAGTCACGTTCAGTGGCACTTCCTTCCCCAGTGTCTGCAGGGGCTGAAAAGGCACGCGTCAGAAAACGGTAGCTGACTTATTTGTCCTGTCTGTTCAACTTCAGGCTTCCCAGGGCCTGGAGGTGGCCAGGACAGGGCAGTGAACTTGGCCTGGGGAGAGCCAGCCTTGTTCTGTACCTGCCTGTGTGTGGGAGTCCCAGGGCACGTCCTGTCCTCCCATGGCCTCTGAGGTTGGGGGTTCGGGGTTCGTGAGCTTAGCAAGAAGATGTGGAAGTAGCCCCTCTGGTGCTGTGGTGTGGCTGTCCTGCAGTGCTCCTCAGGAGCCTGGAGAATGCCAGCAGGAAAACCAAAGCACTTTCTATTCAGCTGGGTATCAGTGCTCTAGTGACCAGGCAGAGCGAGTGAGTGGCTCGGGTCTTTAGTCTCAGCTTCCAGAAGAGGAGGCAGAGGGGTTCAGAAAGATGGACAGCATGTCAGGCGGGAGCAGCAGCAGGGCTTTGGTGTGATGTGTATGTGGCTCTGAGAGAAAGCATGTGAAAGACGAAGAGATGCAGGCAGAAAGCAGGCAGAAAGCAAAGACCAGGAAGGGACCTGTGCTTCCTATAAGGGGGTTTGTCTTTGCCCACTGTTGCGCTGAGGTGCTCCTCGGCATTCATGGCCTCACTCAGTGGCTTATATTTGCGTGTCTGACTTTGGGGTGAGCTCTGGGACAGGAGTAGCTGGTTAAGGGTGAGCTTTTCTCCCTGGGTGGACACATGCCTCACCCTCCGTGGTTCCCGCTTCTGGCCTTGGGGCAGACAGGAGTACATTGCCTGGGTCACAGATGAGTAATTGGCAAGAAGTTCTACAAACATGCCTGGATTTCAGGCCAGGGAGTCACTCTTAGCAGACCTGAGTTAGAAATCTTAAGCAAACACACGTGGAGGCTCAGAGTTTGCACCATTGCTGCTGGGCTCAGGGGCTCTGTCGTCACTGCCCACATGGTGTGTCAATCAATAATAAATGACCCTCTGTGGCTGAGTGTCCCAGGGGCTGGGTGCACAGGACCACCTGGCAGGTCTTGGCCATGGCCCGGAGCCTGAGCTGTGAATACAAACACAGAAGCCCTTGCTGAGCTCTGCAGGACTGGAGAGCTACGTCCCAGGGAGGCCTGGCTACTGAAACACAGGATATAAATGTGATAAAATTCAAGACAGCAAGCTGGCACTGGAAGCCGCTTTGAAGTCCGCTAAGTGGATTATCAGTGGGAGGCTGATATTTGTATGTACAAACACACCGGCCGTTACTGCTAATTGTGGTAAATCAGGCAGCCAGCCTGGCTCTGGGGCCCCCCCGCGCCTGCCATCCCGTGTTCTGGGCATCTGCCAAGATCCCCAGAAGCCAGCAGCCAGCAGTACTGTGAGAATTACGTGAGGGTTCACAGCCCTGTAATTACGTTTGTCCCACTGTGGGGAGCAAGAGGAGGGGTGACACTAGCTTGTACTTAAGGGTGCAGAGGGATGGGACAAGGCCGAAACTCTGACCTACCCTTAAGAGACCATGTCCTGTGGTGGAGTGGAGGGAGTGTAGCTTTTGCCTTTCACAGACTTTGGGTTAGAATCCTGGCTTGTGTCCACTAGGTATGTGTCTCTGGGTTATTTGCTAAACCTCTGGACCACAACCATTACTTCTTAAAAACAACCATGTCGCAGGATTATTGTTATTATTGTTTTCTTTTTGAGACAGAGTTTCACTATACAGGTCAGGCTGGCCTTGAACTCATTTTGTAGCCCAGGCTGGCAGTGAGCTCTCTGTAATCCTCCTGCCTCAGCCTTCTCAGTACTGGGATTACAGACCTGCACCACCATGCCGGGTTGTCACAGGATTATTCTATTTTTTTTTTTTTTTTTTTTAACAGAACTGGGGATTGAACTCAGGCCCTTGCACTTGCCAGGGAAGTGCTTATTCTACTGAGCCATCTCCCGGCCCTAGTCACAGGATTATTCTTAAAAAACAAAAACGAAAAATGCATCCACATGTAACTTTGACTTTGACTTAGTCAGTGAGAATTTATTATTATTTTTATCCTTCCCTGCTCCTCCCCACAAGAATTCCACCTGTCACATACTTGTATTTCTCCCTCCTCCATTTTCCTGGCAGAATTCCATGAAGCAGAGATTGTATCTCTCGACCGGGCCACTATTAAACAAAGGTACTTGGTCAGTCATCACCAGCACCTATACTAGATTCTTAGCTACTGGATCCTCTGCCTACCTAAACCGACAAAGAAATAAATGAAGAGCTGCTAGGGCTAAGCAAGGCATAGACTAACCCTCCCTCCACTGACAGTGTCCTTGGAGCGGGTACACACCCCTGGGTGGTCAGCATGCATGGTGATCAGCCCAGCCCTCTTGGGTGCTACCTGGTATGAGACTGGGTGCAGAGGCAGAGCTGGGGTGTTTCCTGGGAGGTCCCCACACCTTTCCCGCTCAGTGCACCCAGAGTGCAGACTGGGCTGAGGGACGTGAAGGGGAAGGTGGAGTGTGCAGAGATGTGCATGAATAGGAAAAGATAAAGCTAAAAAAAGGGACTCTTTTCCAAGCTGACCAGAAGAGACCCTTCAGGATTCCCCTCAGTAACAGCCTCCCCGCCCCTCAATTCCTTTCTCTTCCTCATCCCTCCTCCCTGCCCATGTGCCCGCCACTTGCCCTGTTAAGGCCTGCTACGTGCCTTCTGGATGTTTAAACTCTTTCTCCACTTTCTGTTCCCCAGATATTGTAGGAAGTCAGAGATGGGAGAACTTGGTTCCTGGAACTCACAGGGATCCCCCAGCCTCCCGAGGGTGGGGATCGCAGGTGTGCGCCTCTCTGCTTTCTTTCTGTTCTTGTTTCTCCACTCTGGCCTGTGCCTCGGCTTTCCATCCCCATGGGTTTCAGCTGTGAATCCCACAGGTCCCAGAGACCCAGGGTGGGACCTGGTGTAAGCCTCCGTGTCACACAGGCCACTCCTAAGGGACACTGTCGGTGGGAGTTTCAAAACCTGTAGATCAGAACAACACTTTACAATATTTGTTCCAGTCTAAGGCACTTTTCCAAAAGTTGTGGAGGATGTGGACTGCGGACGATGCCAGAGACAGTACACACCGATAAGCAACACTCTGGTTTGGAAATTTTGAGGATACACTATGCTTGTTTCTTTATATGTGTCTCTGTGTGTGTTCTTAATTTAAGAGGTCAGAAGGAACAGTTCTTCTGCATTCTGAGCCTACAAACTGGGACTTTCCAGAGCCTGAGAGCTGCAGGCCTCTGCTGTGTTTAGTCTCAGACCCTGTCCTGACCTGGAGGCCGCTCGGCCAAGTGACCCTTTCTTTTCAGATGTCTCATTGTACTAACCAAGGACAGTAAACTGTGTCCTCTCTTTCCTTTTCTTTTTTAAGGGTCATTTTCAGTCATCTAATGCTGTCTTTGTCTTTTGACTTTTGCAGTTTTCCAGAGCTATGGGGACGTCCCACGAGGTCGTCTTGGTCCTCGGCTGTCTCCTTGCAGGTATGTCCTCCTGGCCTCTCAGCTCCTTGTCTCAGGGAGCTGTGTTCTGTATGTGCCTCACCTGTGCCCTGTCACATTGTTCTGAAGGCCCTGGAAAAGGGCTGATCTCTAAGGTGACCCCCAAACCTGCATTTCCTGGGCTGCGCTGCACCACTAGTACACTAATCTTTATGGCTTCACCGTAATGGTTCTGCAAAAGGAGTGCTCTCCTGTGGCAGTTTGAGGATGTCTGTTTTTCACCTCCACTGGACATGGCCTCCAGGAGCCGCAGGTGGGCTCAGTCAGATATGCTCCAAGAGAGTGAAAGCCAGAGAATGCTGGCCCAGGAGCTCCTGCTGGCCAGCTTATGCCTGCCTCAGTGAAAGAGGCTTACTTTGCTTGAAAATCCCATTTTTTAATCCTTCCCTTGGAAGAGAATCCTTAGAGGCATGCTTGGCCCTTGAGGGACCCTATTTCCTCCTTATTTGTTAGTGCCACTTGTTTATCAGACTTCTTGAGTTACCATCCAAATATTTAAGTACTGAAACTGGTGCTTTTCTTGTCTGGGGAGTTAACTTAGTGTGGAAGAATTAAGCAAGACCAGAGAGTGAGTACTGTAGCTCTAAACTCCACACAGTAGAACTGGTTGTGGTAGTGCATGCCAGTAATCCCTGTACTGGGAGGCTGAGGCAGGAGGATTGCTGTGAGTTCAAGGGCAGCTACACAGTGAGTTTAAGGCCAGCCCCAACCATGCAATGAAACTCTGTCTCAAAAACCTCCACTGAGGGCGCCAGTACAGGATGACAGCTGGCCCAGATACAGACAGCTGTTGTCCTGACCAACTGCAGGCATGCAGTGGTCACTTACTGAAGTAGGGTAAGATTCTTACATGAGGTTTCAAGGGAGAGCTAAGAGAACTCATTCACAATTAAGTCCTACTATCTCTTGGATCCGTTTTATGGCCAAGGCAAGCTAGACTGAAATTGATGAATTTAAGAATTTTTATTAAATTCCACACATCCTTCCTGGTCTCCTGGAAGTCACTAGGAAACAGCATCTGCAAAGCAAGAGAAGACGAGAGCTTAGACCCGCTCTGTACTGCAGCTGCCTTGTCCTCACCTGCGTTCTCGTCCCCCTCTCTGAGTAAGGGAGACTTCTGAGGGGGATGTGTGCTGTAAGAGCCCGCATGGGCTTCTGCCCAGGACATCTTGGGGTATTTTTCGGCCATGCACGTGGAATATGGAGCTGGAGTCAGGTGTCCTCTATCATCTGTGTGGCTGAAGGGCGCGGGGAGGGCCCTGCGGAGCTGCTAAGCCTTGGGACTTTTGGGTCGTTAGCGGATGCAGCCGCTGCGGTAATGGGTGCCTTTTCACAGGCATCCAGACCAACAGATTTGGGATAGAAATGGCCTTTGTGGGAGCTGCAGCGGTGGCTCTCATTCGCTGAGTGAGACCGTCCTTTCTGGCAGCGTCCTGTTCAGTGCGTGTTTCCTTTGACAGAACTGAGCTTAGCCCTCGGCCAGCTTTCATTGCCTGCCATCCTTCCGAACGAAAAGGAACAGGTTGTGCAGCTGAATTCATCCTTTTCTCTGCAATGCTCTGGGGAGAGCGAAGTGAGCTGGAAGTACCCGGCGACTGAAGGGGAGGCCCCCGACGTGGCCATCAGGAGTGAGGAGAACAACAGCGGCCTTTTTGTGGTGGTGCTGGAAGTGGCCAACGCCTCTGCAGCCCACACCGGCTGGTACACCTGCTACTACAACCATACGGAGACGGAGGAAGGCGAGGTTGAGGGCAGGCACCTCTACATCTACGTGCCGGGTGAGTTGGCAGGCGCTGTGGACCATGCCGCTTTCTCTTGCTTATTGTATTAGGGTATCTTTTTAAATGATAAATTCAATATTTATTGGATAAAATTGAAAAGTGAAGGTCACACTTTTTTTTTTTTTTTGCAAGACAGTGTCTTGCTGTGTGGCACATACCGGCCTTGAACTCAAAGTGATCCTCCTGCCTCAGCCCACCTTGCACTGGGATTAGAAGGCTGAGATACCACACCTCGTTTGCTGTTGTTTTTGAGATGGGGTATTGTGATAGACCGTTGACTGCCCTCCAATTCTTACGCTTGGAGGATCCTGTTGCCTCAGCCTTCTGGGTAACTGGGACTACAGGCATGTGCCACTGTCCTGGGCAGAACATGTGAAATTAAATAGTTCATCAGTCATTACTAAGAAATTCATTATTACCATTTCAAAGCTGCACAAGTTCTTAAAGTCACCTTTGCTGTGGCACACCCTTTGCGTGATGCGAAATGTGGGAACTCTACTCATTCCTGTTCATTTCAGTCAAGCTCAACACATACATATATTCGTATTTTTAGGGAGGGGTCTACAGGGAGTTCAGGGTCTCACTACTAGATTGGACTTGTAGTGATCCACCTGTTTACAGCCTCCCAAGAGCTGGGATTACAGGCCATGCCACCCAGTCTCAAATGCCATCTCAATGAATTGAACCCCCAGTCCCTGTGCCTGCTTACAGGCACTTTAATCTGCTGAGCTATTTGGCTGACCCTTCAACAGATATATTTACACATCCCTGCTGGAGGCAGTAAACCGTAGTAGAGGTGACCTGTTACTACTTATAGTTCACAGCAACAACAGCCTTCAAGCAGCCACTGAGTTTTCAGACTCAATACAAGCGTGCACTTACTCCTGCTGAATTGCAAAGAATTTCTTTGCATCTTTTTGACCAAAATGTAGGGGGATGCTCATGCTAGTGTTGCTCTGTGCCCTCGGAGAAGCAGATGCCGAGATAGCAGCAAATGTAGCTGGGCGTGGTGGAGCACGCCTGTAATCCCAGTACTTAGGAGGCTAGGGCAGGAAAATAGCTGTGAGTTCAAGGCCAAACTGGGCTGCTAATTGAATTCAAGGCCAGCCTGAATTGTGTTTGAAACCCTATCTGAAAAAGACAAAGGAAAAGAAACGGTGAGGTTAAGCATCCAGGGGTGTCATTAGGGGCAGGGCCTATGAGTGGGAGTAGGCAGGTGCCAGGCAGAGATGGGAAGACCATCTGTCTGCCCGGTGAGCCCATTCTATTGGGCACTGGGTGGAGCCTCACTTTGGCAGTCGTTGGCGGGAAGCCTCCTGGGCAGGGCAGCCTTATTTGTGATGGGCTTTAGGGCTTCCTGGTCAGGCGACTGTAGGGTGCTTCCTTACAGCAGCAGAATGGGTCCCAGGCGTGGCCATGAACTCAAGGTGGCTTTGCTCCATACTGCTCCTTGCTCCACTGAGGTCTTGGTGATGTCTGTGTTTGTCTAAGGACATTGGCTAGAAGGACCCTGTTCTTACTCAAGTGTTGCTTAGGTTGTGGCATGGGCTGCTGAAGAATAGAAGCATTTTTTTTTTTTTTTTAAATAGTGGGGTCTCACTATGCAGTATGGGCTGGCCTTGTGCTCACTTTTTATAGCTGCCAGGCTGGTCTTGGACTTGTAGAGATCCTTCTGGTTCAACCTTCCGAGTGCTGGGATTACAGGAATGAACAACCATGCCTGATTCTGGGGCCGCACGGCGGGCGCCCACATCTGGGGCTGAGATGAATAGCAGCATTTTGAAAGAATGCTGGCTGATGTGTGAGGGACACCATTCTGTACGTTTCAACTTGAAATTAACTGGCAGCTTCATTTGCTGACATGTTTGGTAACAGAGTTGGAACTCTCTGAACACAGCATCTCAGTGTGTTGTTGAGCAAAATAAAACTTGAGACTTGGTTAAAAAAGAAAATGTTCCAGCATGGGGAGACTGAGGCAGGAGTGTTGAAGGCAGCTGAGATTGAGAGATCATTTCAAGCTGAAGGCCAGGCTGGGCCACACAATGAGTTCAAGGCCAGCCTGAATTCCATAGTGAGAACTTGTCTCAGAAAACCCAAACCAAACCAAACCAAACCCAGACAAAAAAGAGAAAAAACCAAAGGACAGGTATTTAGAATGTTGCCCCAATTTCACATGTAAATACTTCACTTAACTTCCTTCTGTGTGGTTCCCTAGATGTGGAGGGATTTCTCTCTACTCTGAAAAGAGTAGGAACATGAGTTTGTTTAAAAA
>NDGN011365954.1:0-10851 GCA_002564285.1 Tympanoctomys barrerae | reverse complement strand
ATACTCAAGAACTTTGCAAGCTTATTGGTAGAGGCTGTGGAATCTTCCTGCTAGTTTGAAGTCTGTCATGGTGAGAGTATTTGCTCCTCAGAAAGGGGAAATCCACACAATTACCAAGTCAGAGCTATGTATTTATTTACTTCACAGAGCACTGACTTCCCAGCACACTACTGGTAGGCTTAATTGGAAGACAAGATTTGCTGCTTCCCAAAGTGGTCAGATCTTGCAGGAAATGGTTCCGAGGGCTGGTGTAGCACTTAGGTTTTGTTGAGCTGGTTATGTAAATAAGTGGTTTGATTGCTTTTGTTCTAACTGGAAGGAGAAATAGGTAATAAGCTTTGGGGGACCAAAAAGGGTAACGTAGAGAAATTATTTATGCTCTTAATTTCTTAACAGAAATCATTGGATTATAGAATGCAATGATAGGTTATGGGGAAACTTGTCACCTGCAGTGACAAGCAGTGATTAGTATGAATAACTAGAAAATTCAGGCCTGGAGATTTACCCTAGGTTAAGAGAAATTTGCAGGCAGGTGCTGGAGGAAAGACGGACGCTGATGCCGCTCTTCGGCCGACCCCTAAAGAGTCAGGTGCAAGGATCAGGGGCACAGGAACCATGCGCTAGAAGGATTCATGATCACAGGCTTGCCTTATTCCCCTGACCTGGTTAGTTCTTTCAGAGGAGATCCCCTGCCTCCAGCGTACCCAGAGTCAGGCTACAGCCTCCTCTCCACTTCCCTGCTGGGACAGCACCCCACTGCTCTGGGTCCTTGGCCCGTTCTGTCTGAATTGTGAAAAGACAGATGCTAGGACAGAACCGGACTTTGCAGTGTGTATCAGAAATCAGAAATCAACACCTGTGAAGGGAACGAAAGAAGAGGATACGTTCCTGGAAGAGCTCTAACAGTGCTCCGACAAACCCTCTGCCGCAGAGAATTATGGGCAACCATATGCCCTTCATGGGTCTTTTGTTGCCTGGACCAGGATTTTGTAAGCTGCAACAAGCAGTTCCCATAGGAGAGCTGCCCAGGAAGGGAATGACCTGGCAAGGAGGTTCTCTACAGCCAAAGCAGACCCCAGAGGAGCCCACAGCTGCGTGCTGGACTACCTGCACACCCGTAGCAGGCTGTCCGAGGGATGTAGCCATGAAGGCCCAGCTTCCCTCCTCATCCCCAGTGAGGGAGCAGCCTCCTTAGCTCCCCTCAGCATTACCGCTCTTACCAGGAACTTTCTGAAGGGCTGGGGACATCCCAAGAGAATTAGATCATTGTAGAGCATATGTCACAACATACGTAAGGCACAGCCACTCTCAGAGCACATAGTTTCAGGTGGGCCTATCCTGGCAGCTGTCACAGTGGCTTGGCTCTGCTGGCTGGGGCAGTGGCCCCCTGCAGAAAGCCTTCATGTCCAGACCTGACTGCCCACAAGGAGGAGGGAAGAGAATCCTCTGCCTTAGCCTAGCGCATGGCCAGATTGCCCACATGTCAGGTCTTTCCCAGGAGCTTCTCTCCCCAGCATATTCGAAGTGGAATGACAACCTTCTTCCTGCAGCTGTCAGCTCTTATCTTCACAGGGTGGGGCTGGGAGGACATCTACCTCACTGTAGTTTCTCAACACATTCTAGCTTGTTTACTCTTAAAATACTTTGGCCTAGCTACCTCAGGCTCAACCATTTTTAAAAATGTATCATATTTTTGGTCCCACAGTACTCCTTCCCAGCTTTTTAGGTCCCACAAGTAATGCTTTTTAAATTCTCTTCAGGGTGCACTGCAAATGTGCCCAAAAGAGGGAAGGGTATCTTTTCTTTTTCTTGTTCATTTCCCTCACATCATAAAACAAACAGAAAGGACACCAGACAGAAGGAAGCATAACCAGGTTTATAGAAACCTGAGCTCAGACACACGAAAGTATATGCATTTACAACACCCTAAAGGATACTTTGCTTCCAAGGCCCGGATCTTTCCTTTGGTAAAGGGATGATTTCATGAGTTTCTTTAAATAAATTTTATGAAAACAAAGAGCTTATTCATATTGTCCCAGAACAGAAGGGTATTCTGCCAGAAGAGACTATGAATGGCCATTTTTTCAGGAAAAAGTAGCTTACAGTTTTAAATTCATTGTTGTCCCTGGATTTTAGTTAACAAATTAAAACACAAATTAAAGAATAAATTCTAGCCACAGAATACTATAAGAAGAAGAAATAATGTTTGAAATAAAAATAAACCGAAAAAATGTACCCAATGAATAAACTGAGAATAACGTGTGTGTGTGTGTGTGTGTAAGCTTTGAAAAGTTTTAAACTGAAATACAACATAGTTTAATCGCACTAATACATAGTTTTGAAAAAAATGAACAAGTGATAATGTGTAATGTATCATAAGGAGAAATATTTGAAACCAGGTATGTTTGCACATGACGCTGTCTCAAAATACAAATACAAAGAGCTGAGGATAAAGCTAGGTGCGAAGGCTTTGGGTTCAATCCTGAGTGACGCTCAGAAAACTAACCAAGGAGAACTTATCTTAGGGATGTGACATCGTTCAATATCAATGCAATTCATTAGTATACTAAGGGGCATACTGTCAGTTAAAAAACTATAAATGTAAATAGAAGGAAAGCATGTAAATGTGACAAAGATTAACAAATACCTTTATTAGTGTTGAAGTAGGAATATTACTTTCATAAAAATCGGGAATAGACAAAATATGCTTATAACCATTATTATAATTTAACATTATCTAGCAAATAAAAGAGATTAATACATTAAAATATTTTGAATAAATATTAGAAAAGAAAAAGGACATATATCAAGTTTCATGACACAATTTTTTTTTTTTTTTTGTGGAACCGGGGATTGAACTCAGACACTAGGGCTTGCCAGGCAAGCGCTTATTCTACTGAGCCATCTCCCCAGCCCCATCATGACACAATTTTACAGTTAGAAAAAAATCTAAGAAATATAATATTACTAGGACTAATAAAAATTTTGGAATATGTACATAAGAATGACATGAGAGACAGATGTATTAAACTCTAATTTTTGTATGTTTGTTTGTTTTGAGACAGGGTCTTGCTTTTTTTTTTTTTGGCGGAACCGGGAATTGAACTCAGGTCCTTGTGCTTGCCAGGCAGGCGCTTATTCTACTGAGCTATCTCCCCAGCCCCAATGTCTTGCTTTGTAGTTCAGACTGTTCTTGAACTAAGTATCTCATGCTGGCCTTGAATTGATAGAGATCCTACTGTCTCAGCTTCCTGAATACTGGTATTAAAAATGTGTGCTATCATGCCCCCCCAAACTATAATATTTTATCAAATAATCTAGGGCCAGGACAGAAAACCAATCAAAATCTACAGCATGGAAGGGAAAATACCATATCATGGAAATACAAGCTTCTCTAGTAATATGTGATTAATGGAATTCTAATTAGAATCTAATATAATTAATTAGGTCAGTAATTTTAAGATTTATATAGTGAAGCATAGCTATAAAGTTATGAGCAAAGTGTAATGAAAGAGGACATTCCTACCAGAAAATTTGCTGATTGGATAGTATAAAAACTAACAGAAGAGGGGTCGGGGAGGTGGCTCAGTAGAATAAGGGCTTCCCTTGCAAGCGCAAGGGCCTGGGTTCAATCCCCAGTTCAGCAAAACAAAACAAAACAACCCCCAAAAACAAACAAACAAAAAACCTAATAGAAGGGTTGGCCAAATAGGTCAGTGGATTAAAGTGCCTGCTTAGACAGACGCAGCGGCTGGGGTTCCCGGGGCGCGCTGAGACTGCAGTTGAGACTGGGCTTGGTGCTCGTGCCTTTAATCCCAGCTCTTGGGAGGCTAAACACAGGCGGATCACTATGAAATAACATGATAGATCTCAATACACATAGTAACAACACAAGATAATAGTCCAATAAGGAAAGAACAGCGAATACATTGTCATAAGTAGGACCAGCACCATGTGCTATCAACCTAGGTTACCAACCTCATATTACATTCAAAAGTAAAATTTATATTGATTAGAATCCTAAAACAATGAAATTTTTGGTGGAACTGGGGATTGAATTCAGGCCCTTGCGCTTGCCAGGCAAGCACTTATCCTACTGAACTATCTCCCTAGCCCTTGAAAATAAATTTAAATATGTAATCTGTATGTTGGGGAGAATCATACAGGAGAACACATAGACATGTAATATATGCAGATATATATTGTATATATAAAATTTTAAAACTCACATGGTAAAAAGTACCATAAGATCAAGAGATAAGCAATAAATTCAGAAGAAAATATTTGCAACAAATATTGTAGCTAAAGAATTCATCATTAGTAGCTACATGTCAGAAAGTTCTTCAGAGGCCAGGGAGATGGCTTAGTAGAATAAGTGTTTCCCTGGCAAGCGCAAGTGCCTGAGTTCAATCCCTGGTTCTGCCAAAAAAGAAAAGTTCTTCAAAAAGACAAAATTAAATCAAATAGAAAAGTGAGTAAAATGTACAAGGAAGTTGTGTCTATGCAGCATTTCAAAGTGCCAGCGAATCATGAAGCTGTTGGGCCCAGCTGTAGTGGTTGGAGTTGTTGAGCTGCAGTAGAGACAGACTGCCTGATGATGTGCCTTCCATCACCAGGCCAGGTCATTGTGCCTTCTTGTGCCTCAGTTTCCTCATTCTACACAGAAGGACAATGCTAGGCTCTGTCTCACTAGATTACTGTAAGGACTTAAGAGCTAGCATAGGTGAAGCGCTCCTTATAGAGCCTCAGCACTCAGAAAGCCCTGCATAGCACACAGCATTCTGTGTTTGCCGCTGTTACGTTGTGAGTCAGACAAATGCAAATTAGAGTTCACAGTCACATAGCACTCCTTACCTATGAGGCTGGCAAGCAGTGGAAGAGAGATTCCACTGCTGTGGGCGATTGCTAGTGGAAACTAGGGATGTGCATTATGACAGCATCTCTTAGCATTTTAAATCTGTACACCTTTGACTCATCAGTTCAACTCCTAGAATTCTGCCCACCAGTATAAAAGTATTCACTACACCACTATACTACCAATAACAGAAAATACAAATGGGAATTTATAGTAAAGGGAGTAAAGTCGTGGCAGATATATGCCAGGTTTAAAAGTAGAGCTTTGTCCATTGATTTGGAGAGATTTCCATAATGTGTGTTTGAGTGGGAAGAGAAAACTTTAGAAAATGGGGGGTATGTTTATAAAACACATACTGACAACCCTAAAATACATGTGTATATGTTTGTATATCATTATATGACACCCAAGAATGTAAGAAAGACTACATATGAGGCTGTTGATTATCTACTTGTATAAGATTCTCTCTCTCTCTCCTATCATTTATAATGCATCTATGTAATCTATCTAGATTATTGGGCTATAATTTATATAGCCAAGTATAGCTATAAAATTATGAGCAAAGTGTAATGAAAGAGGGCATTCTTATGAGAAAATTTGCAAATTGTGTAGTATAAAAACTTTCCATTTTTTTTTTTTTCAGAACTGGGGATTGAACTGAGGCCCTTGCGCTTGCCAGACAAGCACTTATTCTACTGAGCCATCTCCCCAGCCCCTATAAAAACTAATAAAATAGACCAACATCCTAGAGTTCATCTTCATACACTGCTTTAGGCATACTCAGATTTTTTCTTAGTAAGTCAAGTGCACATTGTTGTTTGTCATATATTGCTGTATCTATAAAGGAAGTGAAGTAAATTAGCTAAGTTTGGGGCAATCCCAACACAATCTTACACTGAGTGCTTAGAGTTCGAATACAACTCTGGCCCTAAAGTGAGCAGACCCTGAGTGGTGAGAATGACCGTCCCTTAGCTATATGTATTTGAGCAGGTCATTTTAATTCTCTGGGCTCCAATTCCTCCCATAAAATTGAGGCTAAGTGGATACTCTCTGAACTTCCTTTCTGTTCCAGATTTTGATGTTCCTTTCTTGTTGCTTGTGAGAAAGTGAGAACAATGCACTGGAGAGAAGACAGGAGCTCTGAAATCAGGCAACGGAGAGCTAAATTCCCAATGTGTTATTACTGTACATCCCTGGGGTGCAGAATTAAACTCTAGATAATTTCATTGCTTGAAAAATGGAGAATAACAGTTGCAACATAGAATTGTAGAGACTGATTGGCAAATAGACAGAAAGCACAGGGCATACATATGTATGTATATGTACCAGTGTGTATATGCCTGTATATTCTAAATGTACCTAGCAAATACATATTTATATTTACATCACATACATTTCATGTCATATTAATTGCATATTATGTAACATAATGAACAATATGTATATATACAATACATATACATAGTATATAAATATATATCTATATCTATATATGTGTGTTATATAAATATAGAATGGTACCTTAATTTACAAACTCAATTCTTTCTGTGATTCTGGCCACAAACTGAATGATATGAGAACTAAACCAAATTTCCTCATAAAGTTAACATTGAATCTAGCCCCCGAATTTGATTTGGTTTGTGTCCAACTTAGGTTGCAATTAGAATTATAGAAAGAATCAAGGGCCAGCCAGGTAGCTCAACAGACTAAAGTGCCTGCTTAGGCAGAGCACAGTGGTCGGGGTTCAATCCCTGGTGTACCAGGCCCATCCCTGGGGCGCACTAAGACAGGGACTGAGCCTGGGTGTGGTGGCGTATGCCTGTAATCTCAGCACTTAGGAGGCTGAACACAGGAGAATCACTAGTAGTCCAATCTATGTAGTGAGACCCTGTGGATCCTATACTAAATACAAAATAAATAAATAAAGTTCATGAACCTGTCTACCACTGCCTTATTATATATATATATATATATATATATAAATATATATATATATATATAGCAGTGCACTTTAATGTTAATTGATTAAAATGTTTTTAATAAATAAAATAATGGGCTTCATTATAATTTCTAATTTCATTGTCATTTTAAGCTAAAATGGTGGTTAAAAGTAGGACAGGAGCTGGTGACATGAGTTTGTAGTCTCTACTGCTCAGGAAGCTGAGGGGCAAGATTACTTTAGTCTAGATGTTCAAAGCCAGTTTATGTAGCATAGCAACCCTATCTCAAAAAATCAATCAATAAAAAAAATAGACCATGGCATTCATTGAGGGGAAATAAACAAGTTATAAAATAGCAGAATAACATTATAGTTCTTTTAGATAGCTCATTTCTGAGCACTGCTGTCTTAGTTACTTTTCTTTAATTGCTGAGACAAAACACCCAACACTCAAATTTAAGGAAGGAAAGGTTTATTTAGCTCACAATTTGTAGAGGTTTCAGTCTATAATCAGCTGTCTGCAAGGCAGGGTGGCACAGCAGAGGGGCAAGCTTCATGCAGCAGAGGACAGCAAAAGCAACAAGAGCAAAGATGAGGAGGGCAACTCTCTTTTCCTCCCTTACAGTATATGCAGGCCGCCCCTCTCCCCAGGGTGGGTACACTCTTTGCCCTCCTCTTGCACAGGCTGAGGTTGTTTACAAACTGAGGATTCTGGCCCCTGCTGAGTCGAGCTGGAAATGCTGTAACTGTTTCTTGAGGTGAAGGCACAAAAACAAGAGGTCCAGGTTTAGCAAACCTTCGGAAAGCCTGCCCCGCATGACTGCATGAGGCGGTGTCCAGACACAAACCATAGCAACTGCCTATTTGAACTAATGAAGTTTTTCTATTTCAGAGTTGCTTGACCAGGTCTATTCACATAGGTATTCTGAATAAAGCCTTCCATGTTTAGGCAAATTGGAAAGATACTACATTTTCTGCTTGTGCTAATGTCCCACATTTTTCATGAAATTGAAAGAAGGAAACTGAGTGGAATTTCATCAACCAAGACATTTTAGAAGGGCAAAACCCGGGCTTCTGATTATGTACTGTAAGTGGAATACAATGCAGGAAACCATGCTGCCATCTTTCCTACCTTCAGGGCCACATCTGGTCATGGGAGGGGGAAGCCCGTTTTTCAGAACTCAGGCCATTTCCTTTCAGGAATCCTAGTTACTGCTGAGAGCAAGTCAGCTCCAAGTTGAGTTAAGGATTCAAGTGGATTCTGAAAATCTTACAGAAAAAACAAAAGCCAGTTATTAGAAAGTTTCATCATGCAAACTTGATATTGAATGTTAATTGTTGCATCATTAAAGATGCAATTCTTTAAAAATTAGAAACATCATATAAATGGAAGATATTTTAAACTGGATGAGATGGAGGCCCATGGTTTGGATAAAACTAAGGAGAAACATAAACAAATGGGGTGGAAGAATTTGGAGGGTGATTTTTTTTCCAGTGGCTAAATTTATATTATTTATTATGTGCAGAAGACAGGAAGATGTTGTCTGGGCCGGTATGGCTTTCTTGTCAGCTACCAGAATGGGTCAAGAAAAGTCATTCTACCAAGAAGACAGTTACTCTGGATAGGCTGGGGCAATTTCCTTGGGATCATCTGTATGGAATTTGCTGTATTAGAATTCAACTTTTTCTGATGAATTTAGTCTCCCTATAAATTTCCTTTTGTCTTGAGCTATCTTAATTTTTACTGCCAGCTTTTGGCATTGAATGAAAAGTGCTAAGCTCATGCAACCAAAGGGTTGCTGCATAAGAGAACACAGTATTTAAGTTTTATTTCCCTTCTTGACCCAAATACTAAATAGAAATGACATTGAAAGTATCAGTGTAGAGAAGAGGGATAATTTAAGTGATTTGGTTCACTTTGAAAACATGTATGCTTATTCTAAAGCACCAAGAACAGGCTGGGCTGTGGGAAATAAGTGGCAAGCAGATAATGAGGTGATCAAACGCTGTTCACGTAGACCCCTAGGCTTGTTTTGTTTTTAATTTTATAATAATAGCAATACTTAATATGAATATGCCAAGTCACAGTTTAGAAACCTTGAGCATGCATGATACAGGTACCATACCTGCCTCATTTCACGGATGAGAAGACGGAGGTTCTGAGCCACTAGAAACCTGATTTTACCCAGGTTTTTCAGTTAACTGTATGCAGAGCCTGAAATCAAACTTATGTCCTGACTTATCCATGCCTCTACTGATGCCTTGTTAAAGACTTAAAACCATATAATCTCTGAATGAGAACACCTACAGATCTTCTGGACCTGCATTTTCCTATTCTGTAGGATACTGATGTGTTTCAACCAAACAAAGTTTCAAAAACAAAAGAAAGCAAGTTTGCAAAATGCCTGGCTAAGGGTGTTAAGTGAATTTTTTGACCGCAGAATGTCCTGGAGCCTTTACTATGCTAATACATCTTGTTTTCTTTTCTGATCTTATTTGGTTATCAAGTTGTTTTAGGGGAGCGTCTCTCAGAACCAAAGCCTCGGCCCATGCCACAGAGACTCCTTCATAGTACATCATGTGGACTACACTAGGGCAGCTATGGTTGGAAACAAAACTTCGGTGTAGGCAGTTTCCCCCGACTCTTGGACCCTTGGCTTGCTGATGTTGCTCACTATGCCAGAGTCCTCAGTTGACACTGCCTGAGCCGATGCCTACAGTGCCTGCTAAGGGGCTGTTTCTAGGTTCTCCAGGGGTCCAGCATCCTCACCCATTTCTGTAGTGTGTCGGTCTCATTTTCCAGGCTCCACAGAGTAGGACTCCAGAGGGCAGGCTCTGGATTGCTGAGGGATAGATCTGGACTCTCCTGCTCACTTTCTGTGTGATCCAAGATCTCTAGGTGGGCGTCTCCTTATATGCAAAATGGAGCTAATTGTAGTGTTGACTTCTTGGAGTACTGTATAGATTAGATCATGCATGGAACCACCAGCTTATTACCTGAGCTCTAGGGAGTGTCCAGAAATTTCATGCTATTATTACTGCCACTTTAATTTGTACACCTGATAAGTATGTGTGGTCATCTGCCACACACTTCTCCAGATACCCCGAGCAGACTTGACCCCTGCAGAAGTGTCACTCTCCAGCGTGAGTCATGCCCACATGTTCATGGGGTATTACAGGCTCCACAGAAACATGGACTGCATCCCCGAAGAGAAGGCCCACATCCCCCTGGGAGTTCTTGGCTACTTCGTCACCACAGACATTCCTCTTTAATCAGTTTCTAGGGAAAATCTTTAGTATTGCTTCAGGACCTCCATCTCACGGGTCTCTACTAATTTTGACTTAGAGCCTAATTTTGTCTCAAGTCATTGTTATTCTTTTTTTTCCTTTGGAGTTGGGATTTGTGTATTCTTGGGTTATGGTGTGTGTGTGTGTGTGTGTGTGTGTGTTTAAAATCCTGTTGTAAATTTTTTTGTTTTCTAATTGATATTTAGGGAGCTACAAAGTATTTTTAGAGAAGTAGAGGCAGAATTCTCTCTCTCTCTCTTTCTCACTCTCTCTCTCTGACTTCTCCCTGTCTCAACTCAATCTCACATAACTATTCCAGATGGATAAGCTAAATATCAAACCAATAAACCAATATCACTGTATGGAATAAACATTTATTACCATTTATGTTCTATATCTTAAATAATCTTCCTTAAAGCCATTTATATATACCCGACATTATCCAGTATACCAATTTATACTTCTTCAAAATTTAAAGAGTAAGAGATGTCATGACATAATTTAGTTATACCTGTCATTTCTTGAGTACTTACCATGTGTCTAAAGGAGAGATTGATAAGAATTTGCTCTAGTTCTCACTACACTTAGTGAAATGAGTGATATTATCATCATTTTAAAACAAAAACAAAAACAAAATGGAGTCCAGAGATGGCAAAGGTCTTTGCGTTCATCCAACTGGTAAGGGATGGGTTTGAGATGTGAGTCCTGCAATGTCTGTCTTCAGTCTGTTGTCTTTTCTTGCATTGATTGCTAAGGCCATTTTCTTTCT
>NDGN011365945.1:0-13684 GCA_002564285.1 Tympanoctomys barrerae | reverse complement strand
CATTCCTCCACCCACGTGTTTTAAATTGTTCTGTGCCAACTGAACAGACCTCAAGTTTCATACAGAGACTTGCCCTCCTTAGTCATGATACCATACTGTGCTTCCAAGAATGTGGCTCCTTCCTTCTGTAATGACTTAGGAAAAATATGCCCATTGTCTAATGACTCAACCTGCTCAACCCAACTAAGAAAGGAGAGCTGGCTCAATTGGGCTGAATGGACCCTCGCCCTCAACCACCAGGCATTTCCCTCAGCCTGAAAACAGAGTAGCAGGTATTGTAAAGGTCAAGGCCCTCTCTTTTAAATATCCAGTGTTCTCATTTGAAATTGGAGAGGCATCAACAAAGAGCATCCTGGCATGTCTTAATAGTTGCCAAGGGATGAGGGGTGATTAGACAGATGCTAGTACCCAGCTGGTTTCCAGCTCCATGGAGGTCAGAATGAGCAACAGTGTCTACATTGGTAGCATAGGGTGAGTAGAGTGGTAATTTAGACACCAGAATAGAAAATGATTAGGAACTAGAAACTTTCACAGGGGCAGATGTTCACTACATACCAGATCAATAAATGTTCCAGTGGATGGATGGATGGATGGATGGATGGATGGATGAATGGAATTTTTGGTCTTAGATGTACTACATAGGTTCTCTTCATATCCTTTCCATAGCTAAAGGATGGAAAATATGTGACCTTGGTGAGCAGCTATGCCCATTAATTCTTGAAATCCCTAAAGTGTTACAATCCTACAAATGCTTTATTGAGGAGAGCCCAGTGCCAGGCACTGTGAATTCCTCTGAGGGGCTCTACTGGAAGAGAAAAATATTTAAACATGGTGTATGAGGCATTTATGAGGGGATGCTACATTGAATTTAATGTGGACTCTGAAATTCAGCTTTCAAATCCAACCTATAGATTGAATATGTGTATTTATTGCCATTTCTCATTAATTCCTTCAGTCATCAAATATTTATTGAGTGCTTAGTGTATTCCAGGCACATTCTAACTCAGGAGATACAGTAACACACATAACAGACAAGCTCCCTGCCTTCCCAGGAAAGAAAGAGGGCAGCAAATAAATATGTAATGTGCTAGGAGGTGATAAATATTAAGAGGAGAAATAAGGCAAAATAAGCAGAATAGAGTCATAATAGAGTGTTGATTTATTCAGGCTAATCAAGGACAGGCACTCCAATATGGTGGCTTCTGAGCAAGTAAGATATTTGAGAAGGAGCCAGACATTCTGTTTCATAGGAGCAAACCATACCCAGGCTGAAAACTGCAAGTGCAAAGGCCCTGAGGCCAGAATGAATTTATAATCTTCCAGGAATCCAGGACGAAGGGACCAAAGTGAGGAGGGAAAAAGTAGAAGAAGATGTCAAAGATATAGCAGAGCCAACATATGTGTGTGTGTGTGTGTGTGTATGTGTGTGTGAAACAAGAGAGCATAGAAGAGATTGGAGCAGAGGAATGACAAGATATGACTCATGGATTAAAAGGACAACTCACTAGGTAGAGAAGTAACTTGTTGGCAGGTGGCAGGTATAGAAAGGAGGACGCTGCAGGAACATAGGTAGAGACACAGTGCTGTCTGCTTTTGGGATTAGGAGAAGGGGTATATTTGATAATAGATATTGGGTATGCAAAGAGGAGAGGGGAGGGAGAGCGACTGATTGATTCAGTCAGGTCAGGCTTACCCAACCAACCGGAAGAATGGAGGTGTTATTGAGTGTGAGTGGGAAGCTTGAAGTAGGGGAGCTATTTGGACAACTGAAGTGTACAGCGCTGGTTAGCTGTGCAGCTGCAAGTGCTAAGTTAGCAGCAGCCCACGCCAGTGCTGCCTGGTGAGGCCCCAGTTGATTGCAAACAACGAGGAGTTCCAAGCACAGGGTCAATCTGTAAAGCTCTAGGTGTGGCCACGGTGTGAGGGCCAGAGGCTGGGAGAAGAAGTGGCCCAAGCCGGACAACTTGGGAGCAGTGCAGCAGGTGGAGACCTGCAGAGAATGGATTCAGGCTCTACAAAGCAAAAATAGAAGAACAGAATTCTTGGCTCAGCCATGCACATTACTGGACGTGACCACAATAACTGCTAAGTAGCAATTTAAGCAAATATTCCATGTTCTTATGAGAAAAGAAAATATAGAATGTGTGTGAGGGTATGAAATGACATGTGATCACCTTGCATGTTAGGGCTTTAATAAGTAATATCTAAAAATGTAAATAATGTAACAATATAATAAGACATGGAGAAATATATAAGTAAAACCAGAAAAAAGAGCTAAGAGAATAGCAAATATCTCCCTTTGGGGAGGAGGGATGGAGAGAAGAAAAGAATAGAGACTGGAACTACTTTTTCATTAAAACTTTACGCTTCAGTGGATGAGTAGACAAAATTTGGCATATCTTTGCCGTGAAATATTATTCAGTCATAAAAAGGAGTAAAGGGTTGATGCATGACCACAAGCATGAACATTATGCTGCATTAACAAGCCAGATACAAAAGATCATATTTGGAATGATTTCATTTATATGAGATATGCAGAAAAGGCGAAACCATAGAGACAAAATAGACTTACAGTTGGGAGAGAACAGATGAAAGAATGGAAGGTTCACAATTTCTTCTTTGAGTGATGACAAAATTGTGAATTTGAAGTCAGGAGGGGTGTCACATACCTGTAATCCCAGGAATTGGGAGGCTGAGGCAGGAGGATCACCACGACTTTGAAGCCAGCCTGGGCTACATAGTGAGTTCAAGGACAGGCTGAATTATTTAGTGAGACATTGTCTCAAAAAGCAAAATGAAGCAAAACAAATCTAGACTTTGGGATGGCTGTGATGGTTGTACTACCTTGGGAGTATACAAAAAGACTGCACTGTCTGTTTTGAGAAGATGAATATTAGGGTATGAGAATTATATTTCAATTTTAAAAATCATATGACATATGAAGTGTTAAATTACATGAAAATATTACCTCTGTAAAAATAAAGTTAATTAAAATTGTACTAAATCCCAAACCAAATTACTTGTAAAATGGGTAGAGGCACCTCACATTTGATTTAAACCCATGTAACTTGCATGGCCTAGGATTGCACTGGTCCCTCTGGTGATAACACTAGTGTAACCACCCAGCATTGTCACCTTGACAGTGAACACGAAGGGTGACAGCAGCTTCCCCAGCACATCCACCTTCCAGTGCTCACAAGAAGAAAACAAAGTGGGGACAAGGTTTGCCACAAAACAGGGAGGCCCTTGTTCAAAACCAGTGAGGAAAACTCCCACTATAGGAACTAAAACATGAGTGTTTTTTGCTTTCTTCTGTGATCTTTCTCATAACCTCATGCAGTGTTTTTTATTTACTATCTGTGTCCTTCTAAGTAAAACAAACAAACACCCTACCATCAATTTTGCCATTCATTTTTTTCCATGTGCAAAGCCAGTTTAAAGGCATTGAATGTACAGATGTCCTCTGACTTGCAGTGATTTGACTTAGTTTTTCTGACTTTATCGTGTTACAAAAGTGATTGGCATTCACAAGAAACCATATTTCAAATTTGGAGTTTTGCTTTTTTTCCAGGCTCATGACATGAAGTAGAATTCTGCAGGTCTTAGTCGCCCGTGTGACCCTGAAGAAATGCACCCTGTACTCCACCACATGCACCTCAGCTGTGATGTTAGGCAGATGAGAGGTATTCACTGCATTTTCTTTTTTTTTTTTGGCGGAACTGGGGATTAAACTCAGGCCTCTGCACTTGCCAGGCAAGCGCTTATTCCACTGAGCCATCACTCTGGCCATTGAGCCTTCACCCTGGCCCGCATTTTCTACTGATGATATTTGCAAGTGGGACTCGTCAGAGCATAGAATCATTGTTAGTGGAGGAGCATAATTTAACTTACATATAGAATCACGGAAGTCATACGATTTGTCTTTTGAACCTTGTATGCATGCATATGTATTTTGTGCTTATTGAACAAGGGAAACACTACACAAAGCTAGCTCAGTTGTTTTTACTGATTTGATTGATATACATACATGCCATGGCACTGGTTTTCTCTACTAATTTTCTAATGAGAAAGAAAGACTAGAAAAAAAAAAAGAAATTATGGCTTCCCCGTCTTCTTCTTTATTTTTATTTTTCATTTCATGTCTTACTGAGCATAAATAAGTAGCTGGTGGCAGAGACAGCAAAGAAATACGGAAGTAAGAAAAGACGTGACAAGGGTGTGGGTGTGTTGTGTTCCCTGAAATGCCTTCGCTTCCTTTCTGCATTCCAAGTAGCTGCTGCCTCCCATGGAATGTGTTTTCTTGGGACTGGGGCAGCCTGCATACTACTGGGCTGTACCCAGAGCACACTTAACTCCTACCTCGTTTCAGCCTTGCCCCACTCTGTGCCCCATGGATTCTGGGCTTCTGGGGTACCCCAGAACCACATGGGGAGGGTAGCTGGGAGTAGCGGTGGGCACACAGTGAGCTCAGATCTGTCTGCTCTGCTCATGCCAAGCTCCACTGTTCATCTGGATTTTTAGAAACATGAATGGAATGGTAAAATTATTCACAATTTTGAGATTTCCACAAGAAATCATGAAACCAAATTCAAGGCCCTTCTGAGCAAAGGGTCCTCAAGCTGGCCCTGCCCAATGAATCTAATTATCATTATCATTCAGGGCCAAGCTTCAAGTGTGTGTATAAGCAACAGAAAGATTCTCAATTGGCTGAATATGTAGCACATCTTCATCTCTTCTCCCTTCCTTTCCAGGTCTTCTGTCCCTCTTTTAGTCTTTTTCCTTTTTTGTCTACTCTTTCTAAAACGAATCTCTACTTCAAACCAATCACCACTGTCTTCTAGTAAAGTATATTCATTTTGACCTTCCCACTACTTTGTATGTAAACTTCCTCTGTGTAGTTGCATTTGGGTAGCTATAACAAAATACCATGGATTGTGTGGTTTATAAGCAACAGGAAGGTTCTGGAGGCCAGAAAGCCCAAGATCCAGGAGCCAGTCGGCTCAGTACCTGGTGAAGACCTATTTTCTCACTGTTGCCTCACCTAGGAGAAAGGATGAAGGATTTTTTTTAAAGGTCATTAATTCCTTGAGATCTAGTCCTCTCTCCAAGTCTTCTTCTCCTGAAATGATCACCTTAATAGTTAGCTTTTCAACATATGAAATACCATCTTCTGGGTCAAGTCTAAGCCAGTTTGTCCCCCAAACTCTTCTCTCATCATTTCCCTGCTCTTTTTCCATCTGCTCTTTCAACACAACAAGTGACTTACTCTGCAGCAGACCCTCTCTAGACTCTACAAACACTTTTCCTACCACAGAACCAAGTCAAGAAGCATTCTTGCTTCATTTTGTTTCACCCTGTTTTTCTATGTTGTTTTTCACTCAACTACACTCTGATCTTTGACTGATAATTTCCTGTGTTTCTTTTGTAACCTTCATCATCCCCATTATTGCTATGTGCACAGTGTGAATAATTGATTGAAGAAGCAAATGAATAAATGTAGGTATGAATGAGTAAAGAAATCAGAAACTATAAGATGGACATCAGAAAAACCTGAGCCTATATTATAGCTTTTTGTGCACAATATTTGACAGCCTGAGAAGATACTTCTAGCTGATTTTTCTAGTTGTTATTATTACTATTTTTATGACCAGCTCAGCCCACTCCGGGGGAGGGCATGATATGACATGTGGTGCCAGGGATTGAACCATGATCCCTGTGCTTTGCCTAGGCTTGCTTGAACAGGCACATTAGACCCCTGAACTATCTTGCCAGCCCTATTTTTCGAATTATTAAATTGAGACATTTTGGAGACTGCCTCACTTTGGCTACAGTGACTTGCATAATTACCACAATGCTTAGACTTTCTTGAAAGAAGAGAACTTAGGGGAGGAACAGTTTGACCATAACCTTCCCTCTTAATTCCCATAAGAATGGTGAAGTCCTAGAAATAGGATTTCAGACAGTCATATTCCCATCTAGGACTGGATTCTTCATGCAAAAGAGCACCACTGACAGTAAACAAGAGTGAGTCAATTTTCCTGAGTCTTGTCAAATCTTGGAAAAATAAAACTATGCCCTTAGCTTGTGTGACATTACTGGTTTCGTTGATTTTTTTCTGTGTATAACATGGTTTTCTGAATCTATGCTCTGCATTGTACTTTAGTTTAAGAACTGACTCAGACTCAAAATGAGTGTAAATTTAGATAGGTTACCACTGGCTTGAACATGACCAAAAAAGTCCTAAATTTACAGAAAAATTGGTCTTTCTATTGACTTTCAAGGAGAGATAGATGGCTCACTGAAATGGTCTTATTCAACTGTGAAGTTTTGATGGAGTATTTGAGTTAAGTTTCCTTTCTCTTCATCCCGAGTCCTGCAAGAGAGCCTTGTGTGACCTATCTGAACAAGGTCAATTCATCCATGAAGTAAATCCTCCAAAGAAGAATCCCAACCTGATTTTATATAGAAAATGAGGGTGATGCCAGACTATCCAGGACCAGCTGTCTTGGTAGTGGACTGGGAATAAGCATGTTTCATGTATAAGTAAAAATCCTGGGGCCCTGGGGATTAATGAATTTGCTCTGGGTCGTGTAGTCAGTAAGTGCTGTCTGTTAGACTATAGATTTTTCATCTCTTTTATTCAGAGTGGGGTTATTGGAAGTGGAATTTTGATAAGACCTCTACATTTGTTATGTGCATTTACAAGTTTGGTCCTAAATATAAATCAGGTCAACAGAAATATTAAGAAGTGAAATAGAAGAAAATGCAGAAAGAACCCAATTCCCTCAGATATAGATGGGGAAAGCTAATAGCTTTCCATGTTTCAGAAGTTTGTGGGAAAATCAGAGTCAAAGGGTCTGTGGCAGAGACTAGTAGCTATTCACTAAAATGCTTTTCTTCTCCTTCCCTGGGATGCAAGCGAACACTTCCCATCCTGCCTTTGGGCAAGGCACTGGGTTCTAACTAATGGGACTGGAGCAGAAGAAGTGGTGCTGCTTCTAATTCAGTGAATGGCCTCAGAGGCTACTTGTGCAACTGCAGAACTGCCATCTGCCCAGGGTCTTTAATAACCAAGAGGCCATGGCCCTCAATTCCTATGTCAGGAACTTCTCTGAACTGTCAAATGAGCAAGAAACAATCTTCTATCATGTTGAGCCATAACCTCTTTAACTCTGTTTTTGCTGAGGGTTCTCCTGGCCTATCCTGCCTAACACAAGTCCAGAGTTCTTTCTCCCACACTCAAACAATGCTCCAGTGCTGGGCCCTTGTTCTTACCTGTAGTTCATGCATAGCTTCAGAGCCCAAACTGATGGTAGATGAATGCAGGGACAAGGAAGAAGAGGGTAGGAGTGAGGATTCTGGTCTCGCTATTAGGCAGTGATTTATTCACTCAATTTCACAGAGTAAGTATTATGCCCTACCATTTGTAGGTGGAGTTTATGCCACCTACTAACCACTCCTTTCTTCTTCAAGGGAAGTTGAAGAACAAAGTGTCAAAGGTCCTTTGCAATTCTAAGAAATGGATCTAATTCCAGTGCCAGAATGAGATACAGGCCAGGAAGACAGCAGGATTTTGTAGCACTGATTCTCAGGTTGAACTTGGCTTCATATTTCCCACCATGTACTAAACTAGAATCAAAATGCATAATAGACCTAAATATTAAAACAGAAACACTAAATCCATTAGTGGCTAACATAGGCAAGACTCTTAAAGTTGCAGGAGCGGTACTGTCTGAATTGAACTCCAATTGTAATAGAAATAATAGCAAGGACCAGGTGCGGTGGTGCATGCCTATAATCCCAGTGCTGGGGAGGCTGAGACAGGAGGAACACCATGAGTCTGAGCTGTGTAGCAAGACCCTGTGCCAAAGAAAGAAAGAAAGAAAGAAAGAAAGAAAGAAAGAAAGAAAGAAAGAAAGTTTAGAAAAGATAAATAATAGCAAGAGCCAATAACAAATGGGATCATATTAAATTAAAAGGCATTTGCACAGCAAAGGACACAACCAACAGAGTAAAGAAACAACCTACCGAATGTGAAAAATGAATTACCAGCTACAACTCAAATAGAGGATAATTACGTAGAATACAAATAACTATAAAAAATGACTCCTCCAAATAAAAGACCCAACCAAAAACTGGGCAATGGAGTCTCTGGGCTTGCAGCACACACCCAGCACACAGGAGACGGAGGCAGGATGATCCCTGCAAGTTCAAGGCCAACATGGGCCACACAGTAAGTCCAAGGCCAGCCTGAATGGCATTGTGAGACTATCTCCAAAAAAGAAAAAAAGAAAGGGGTGGGGATGAATAAATACTTTGTGGAAAAAGAAACACAAATGACAATATGTATATACATATGTTCAATATCACTGGCTGTCTGAGAAATGCAACTTAAAACAACACTGAGATTTCATCTTATACCAGAAAGAATAGCAATCTTCAAAGCATCAAGTCATAACAAATACTGGTGAGACTTTGGTGAAAAAGGAGCCCACCTACACTGCTGGTGGGAATGTCAATTAGGGCAGTGGTCCCAAGCTTGCCACAGATGTTATATTCTACACATCGCCATGATCAGTGAAAATCAGTGAAGTAGTGACATTATATTTATTTCAGTATTTACATATATGGTAAGGCTTTGTAAACCCTTCCCACATTCATAAACCTTGCCCATACTTTTAAAAACACTTCTAATGTTCTTAACCATTTTACAATTAAACATATGTAATTTTAACAACATATGCATGCTGTACTATACTGCAGAATCCCACAATGTAGTGAAAAATCCATGATAAAAAATTTAAACTAAATTTTTTGAAAACCTATGAAACAGTAAGTCGTGAAAGTTGAACCACAAAATAGTGAGGGACTGCTGTATAATCACTGTGGAAATAAATATAGAGATTGCTCAAAAAAATTAAACATAGAAATTCCACTTGACTTAGGTATTCCCCTACTATGCATCTTTTCAAAGGAGTTAAAGACATTATATTACATCAAAATATGCTCTAATGCACAGTTCATAATAGTTAAATCTTGAAAGTAACCCATACATCCACTGACCAACAATGGAGAGAGAAAGGTGTCATCTATATACAATGGAATGCTGTTTTGCCATAAAGAAGAATATATTTGAGTCATTTATAGGAAAGCAGGTATACCTTGAAAATATAGTTTTCAAGTGAAAGTAATCAGACACAAAAGTCTCAATATTGTGTGGTTTCTTTCATACAAGAAATCCAAAGTATATTTAAAGTAAAGAAAAAATATAAGATGGAGAAAGGAAACAGATCTTTTGCAAAGATCAAGAGTTGGAGGATGGGGACCAAGAGTTGGAGGATGGGGGTAGTGGCAAGGGGAAGGGTTTGAAGTGAACGGACTTGCATGGTGTGTACGTGTGCCAGCTCCCCACAATGAATGCGATCACTATGTGGCAGGAACATGAATTTAAAAGGAAGAAAAATGGGGTAAGAGGTACATCAGGGAGGGAGAAAGAGGGGGATCAGAAGGAGGATAAAAAGAATCGGGGTGTGTGAAGTACATGTACTTATGCCCTAGGATGAATGTAAATATTGTGTACTGCACACATATGCTAACAAAATAAAAGTAAATGAAAAATTACTCTACATAGCTCTACAAAAAGACCAGCTTCAAATATAGAATGTAGCCAAAGAATAGTAGTCTATGCTCTCTGCCTCCTGTTTTCAGTCTGCCAGTCCATTGCAATTTGTCACTGTCCCTCTTCCTGTCTGTCACCCTGACAGTCAACAGAGCCTTCCAAGTGCCAGATCCAGTTACTACTATTAATGACAACTCCTATTAATTGCATTGATCGGGCAGGTCAGTGTGTCACGCTTTCACACAGTATCTTATTTAATCCTGCACAATCCTCTCAAGACAGTCTGAGTTAATAATGGAAAGCTGCAGCTCAGAGGCCACAGCGATCCTGGGATGGGGGAAAGACATGTTTACTGCTATTGTTATTATACGCAATCAGTTCAAATTCCAGTTCTCCTACATATTATTTACACTACCACCAGATAAATCATGGTATTCCTCTGCATCTCTCATTTGTGAGATAAGAGCAAGGAGAAGAACTTGTCTCCTAAGGATACCGAGAATAGCAAAGGTGTCATTGTACTACAGCACACACACACACACACACACACACACACACACACACAGGCTTGGCACATAGTAGGTGCTCAAAATATACAGGTTTCCATGGTCCTACTTCCTAATATCCTTTCCCCACTCTTGAGGAGATGCCTCCATGTAGATGACACAGGTTTTCAATGACAGTGAGAAAGCTCTTAGAAAAATGAAATGCATGTCATCAAGTTGTGTCAGAGCAGCCTTGTGTGGTCAGCCTGGTCTCTTGAAAGTGTTGCTTTGTGTCTTGAAATCCTGAAGCATGTGAACTCACTTTTCCTAGCACCTGGGATTTTTATTTATTCTCACCTTTTCTGACCTTATGTCCCGCTTGTGGTACAGGCTAGAAGCAATTTCATTTCAGTCTCATGTATTTGTGAGCAAGGGAGGTTTTTCTCCCCCAGTGTCTGGTGCTAGACCAGTTTCTGCAGAGAGGAGTAAATCCTAGGACTTTGTCACTGGGTCTGATCATTTAATTGTCCTGAAGAAGTCAAGCCTTCCCATTACTTTAGATCATCTTAGCCTTCCTCACTAGAAGTATTTAGAAGTATTTTGAAGTTTAAAACCTGTTTTCCTTTCATGGATTGCTAAGAGATCCCATGTCCTTTCTCATGTCATGCTGTCAAGTGCCACCACAGGTGCATGCCTCTGCTACCCCAGCGTTGTGTTCAAATTCTACTGGAGCTCCAAATGTAGCCCACTGAGGTGTTATATTCAGAACTAGTTGCTAATATTTAAAATGTGCAAATTTCTAATACAATTGCAGAGCTTTCAGTGCTTGCAGTGCTGAGTCCCTCAGAATGACAACCCAGAGTGGGCTGCTTCTCTAAATAAATAGTCCCCTTCCCTAGGGACTCCCTTGTCACCCAGTGATGCCCTGTTGTAGTAGGCTTTGGGATCTGTAGCTCCTCCTCTGCACCCTGATAGACTAGAGATTTTTAAATCATGCTGCCATTCTAGAGCAGGGACACCTGCCACTAGGATAGAGGATCCTGTGCGTGAAACCTCACACTCCTCTCCACTGCAACTCTGTCTTCCATGTTCTGTCTGTAGACCCTTTCACCATCTGCAAGATGACCCATATTTATTCTCATTCTTCTGCCAAAGCCATGCATTTTGCTGAGTTTTTAACTGCCTCCCATGTCCAGAAATTCCCCCCCCCACACTGGATGCTTCCAGTCCCCACCAAGAGTCAGACAAACCAAGCAGCTTCCATGACACCTGCCTCTAGGACACCCAAAAATGGCATCATCTAATGTGTGTGTGGATTGCAGTTCCTTTTGTATATGTAACTCTGCTGAATTCTGGTTTCATTATTAATCAGAATCAATGGAAACTAAGGTGTAGAGGGCTCTGGAAGACAGATTGTGTCCCCTCAGTCACAGGAAGGCAATGACATCATAAATCTCACATACCTCATTGTCACTAAATTTAATGCCCTGCTGTAAGGCTAAGGTATATGGGGAATATAAAGGGAAACTGAGGAATCCAAAATGTTAGAGGGCCTGCAACCAGCATGTAATATAATTCCCTTTATTTGCCTAGGAAAAAAATTCTTAGGGCCAGGGAGATAGCTCAGTAGAATAAGCACTTGCCTGGCAAGTGCAGGGTCCTGAGTTTAATCCCTGGTACTGGAAAAAAAAAAAAAAACCAAAACCATGGAATTAAAAAAAAAATATCTTGTGGCTCTTGTAGGAATGGTTCCCCCTGTAAATCCACCAGAGGGTTTTGTTCTTGTGAGCTTAAAGATCAGCCAGGGTGCATGCATGCTTTAGTGAACCTTCAGGGCCATCACCAGGCCTCTATAACTGTATACACATGTGTGTGCATGTGTGTGTGCACACACATGTGCATGCTTTGTGCATAGGTCCATAAATGTAAAGGTGAGGTATAGATAGTGCATCAATTAGTGTGCAGGTACTTTAGGGTGGGAAACAGTTAAAGTCAAAAGACTTCACCTCTTGTAACAGTGCCATCTGAACGAATGCTCCATACGTACAGGAATCCATTATACATCATAACTTTTAGGAATCTCTCGTTACTCAGGCCATTCACCTACTAGGCTTCCTCCATCCCAAGAAAACAAAAATCAGGAGTCTTTATGATTTTTACTGCTGAGGCATTGTGTACTTTCAGGTTCATCAGTTTAATGCAAATAGAACTTGCAAGCCTGCCATAAATGATATTTTTCCTGTTGGGCTTCATGCTGGCAGTCCTGAGCTTTGATCTCATTACATTGTGGATACTCGAAACCATCTATTAGAAAATGTCTATTGTGTAGTCTCAGAAATTGCTTGCAGATAAAATTGCCACTTGAATAGTGATTTGCATGTTCTCATTCCTCCCAACCTAGCTTTGGAGAGAGTACCGTTCCCAGCTCCTGGTGCAGGACACACAAGACTCCTCAAGTGGAGATTGTCCTCCATTCCTCCTTCTCATGGACTCAGGTTGTCCAGTCCAGTAGACTCGAGGAGCACTTTTTCTCAATGGCCTCTCTAGGGCAGAACTTGGCATATCCTTTTCTTTTTTTGAATATCATTCTGTTCCTGTGAAGACTCCTTTCCAATGGGCCGCTCCATTTTCTGCTTCCCAGACATTTATTATGAATGAAGGTCACTGGCTAGATGCCCCAGTATCAGAACTGTGGAACTTATGTCAGTGAGATGTAGCCCTGTCCTACCCAATACCTGGGATATGAAAACATAAGCATGTAAAGACACTAATAGACAATGGAAGGACAAGGAAAGTGTATAGGACCCTTGAAAAGTCCTGAGGATTCACAAGAGGGAGTGAGCTGGGACAGGAAAATGAAGCCAGAGCCAAAGAATTTTCACACAGTATAGAAACTGAGTCTTAAAGGACAGCTAGGAGTTCTCTAGGGAGGGAAGAAAGTGTGTTCTAAACAAAAATATCACCAATCACAGTATCGTGGCACATTGAGTGAGAATCTACTACGCACTAAGCATCATTCTAAGTCTCTTACGTTAGAGCTTAAACTCTAGTAGGGACAGACAATAATCATAAATCTACAAAATAAATATGGTTTAGCCTGTACAAAGGTCTTGAGGCATAAAGTGTGTGCTGTGTTGTAAGAACTGCAAGAATAGCTGCAGGGAAGGTGGAAGATGGCAGGAAGGAGGTCTTCTTACCTCTTATTATGTGTACAACTATTACAGTTGGTGACTCATAAATACTTAAGACCTCAGGAAATTGGGGTACTTGTAGCAGTCTTCTAGCTTTAGAAAACTCCCCTGCTTGTTTTATTTCATCCTGACTCTAGGTTCTGGATTCAGAGAAAGGTAATCTTCTTTGAACTTTTCTACAGTACTATTCCTACAGTAATTCAAGACTCAAGCTGAAGGCAGAAGACAGGAATCTCTGCTGGATCCTGGCTGTGTGCTTTAGCTTTTGTCCTTCATGTCTAGGCATGTGGAGGTCTAGGCTTCAAGCACAGGAGCTTTTTTTTTTTTAATGATATAGCCATTTTTATTATGGTATTAGTCACAATATCCAAGATATAAAGTCACCTGGG
>NDGN011365917.1:0-11540 GCA_002564285.1 Tympanoctomys barrerae | reverse complement strand
ATTTTTTCTGCTAATTGTTTATAATAGTAAAAAACTGGAAATAACCTAAGTGTTGGTTAGGTTATTTATTTTAAGAGTGTAACCCTAAAGGATATACATAAACTTAAGTTGGAGATGGTGGTGAATGCCTGTAATCCCAGCTATTCCAAAGGTTAAAGTAGGAGGATTGAAAAATATGAGGCCAACCTGTACAACTTAGACCCTGTTTCAAAATAAAAACTTTATAAAAAGGGCTGGGAATGTAGTTCAGTGGTAGAGTACTTGCCTAGCAGACCCAAGGTCCTGATTCAAGCCATAGTCTTATGAAAAGAAAATGCATAATTTGTTGTTAAGTGAAAGAAACAAGTGACAGAACAATAGGGCTGGCATGGTCTCTTGTGTGTATGTATACACACATACGCACACATATATACACATATATGTATACAAATAGTCATACATGTATATGATCCATGACCACATATTTATAGAAAATTTCTGGAAGCTTTGGTTTGTTTGGTTTTGGTGTGTGTGTGTGAGACAGAGCCTTACTATGTAATTCAGGCTGGTGTTGAACTCACAGCAGCTCTCCTCCCTCAGTCTCCTAAGTGCTGTGATTACTGGCAGGTACCACCATGCCTGGCCTTAGAAACATCAAAAGAAATGATTGAAAGTTTTTGTCTATATTGGAAAATGGAAATAGAGTTCAGAAACTTTTTCACATCCCATCTTTTTGTACCATCTAAAAATGTTGTCATGGGCTGGCCAAATAGCTCAGTGGACTAAGTGCTCACTTAGGCAAGCTCAGGGACTCGGGTTCAATCCCCAGTACTGCATTTTGTGCCACCCACAAAGACTGGGCCTGGTAGTGCACTCCTGTAATCCCAGCACTTGGGAGGCCGAAAACAGGAGCATCACTCTGAGTCCGAGCTGTGTAGTGAGACCCTGTACAAAGTACGTAAATTAAACAGAAAAGTCATAAACTTTTATAATTTCTATTAAAAATAAAAAAAATTCTGATGAATACCTCCTCTTCCCAGAGTGACTGTTTGCTTTTTGGTTTGAATGTGATAGTATTTATGACTGTAAACTAAAAAGATAATACAGATAACAAATATGGTCATCTTTTTCATGTGGCTATTAATCCTGCTTGCATAGGAGAAAGGATCTCTTCCTCCCTTTGTCTCTCCCTCCCTCCCTCCCTCGCTTTCTCCTAGCATTTTGTAAACATAAGGAAAAAAAAAACTATTTTACCAGTATTCAAATAATTAGTTTGACATCACATTACGTTGACAAGGCTGGTAGAGTGGGACAACCTTTAGTATAGCATGAGTGTTAAAGATTTATGCACTATTTGGAGTATATAAACTAGCTCACTTTTGAGACAGGGTCTTGCTGTGTAGTCCAGGCTGGTAGTCACAGTGATCATCCTGCTTCGGCCTCCTGAGTGCTGGGAGTACAGGTATGTGCCACTATATCCAGTTTAGCTCATTCTTTCTGGTAGGAATTTCTTGTTGTTTTTATGTTTTGAGATAAGAGTCTCATTTGATAGTCCAGGCTTCCCTCAAAATTACAACCTTCTCACCATATCAACTTCTAAGTGCTGGTATTACACATGTGAGCTCCTGCCTCTGGCTTATGGTGGGAAATTTAAGATTATATTAGAAGTCTTGGAAATCAGCATACCTCTTATGTTGGTCAGCCTTACGTGACACAACTTAAACAAGTGTTTTATTTGGCTCACAGTCTCTTCTTTCTTTTTTTTTTTTTTTTTTTTTTTTNTTTGCAGAACCGGGGATTGAACTCAGGCCCTTGTGCTTGGTAGGCAAGTGCTTATTCTACTGAGCCATCTCCCCAGCCCATCTTTCTTTTTTCTAGAACCATCACAAATTTAGTGTCTCAATTCAAGTAAAAAAATCAGCACAATTTCAACATTAAAAGTCTTTATTTTTATTTTTATTTATTTATTTATTTATTTTGTGTGTGTGTGTGGCCAGTTCAGCCCACAGGGGGCGGGGCTGCCTGGCATGTGGTGCTGGGGATTGAACCATGGTCCCCGTGCTTTGCTTTGCTTAGCTTAGCTTAGCTTAGCTTGTTCTAAGTAGGTGCTTTAGACCACTGATCCATCTCACCAGCCCTAAAAGTCTTAACACTTATTCAAATACAGTGAATATTAAGAACACAAGTGGAGCATAACTATAAAAGCTTTAAGTATATCTTACTTAAAAGCAACTTAGATAATATTTCTGTGACAAATAATTAACTGAAATATTTATAGCTATTTTCAATGAGCATAATGGTAGATTCTATTGTCTTTTGTATTGCATGACATTTGCCTATGCACTTTATAATCTTTCTGTATCATTATTTCTTCCTACCTAATGTAAAATTGTTTCAGTCTCCAATAGAGATAGTGATCCTTGCTTATCAAATTTAATATAACTTATTTTCAGTGGCTTAATATTTGTATTTTGCAAAGATAGTAACATGAAAAATAACAAACTACTGGGATCTATTACCCACTCGGGTATTACAAGAAAATTCAAAGTTTAAAAAGAGTAGCAGTTTGCTAAACTAATGAATAACTTTTCAATCATTGCATTTTTATAAATTCTACAGTTCTGTTAATCTGAATTATAGCTGATGTTTAGTATGTTGGCATATATTATTTTTAAAACCAAATGTGCAAATCTGATTCTAAAATAAAATAGTATTTTATGTTTTGGTACGGGGATTGAACTCAGGATCTTGCGCTTGCCAGGCTGGTGCTTGTATCTCTGAGCTATCTCTTCAGACCCCTAAAACACTTTTTCTTTATGCTTTATACCAAGTAATGTTCATACTAATGTTCACAGCTTTTCTGTACAGGAATGAGGCCTGATTGACGATACATAGTCACTGTCTAATACAGCTTCAAATAGCAAGAGATATTATTGCTGACCAGGGAAAACTTTGATAAAGATATAATGCCTTAAAGAATAAGGAAGCACACTGAGAATCCCAGAAGAGAGGGGAGCACCAACAGGTCAAGAGCTGTTTATTGAGCTGCAATGGAAACTGTAGTCTCTAAATAAATACAGGGACAATTACATTGCACATCTTTATGGACATACGTTTCATTTAAAGAGACAAAGCATTAACTATAATCACATTTTAACATAACATTCTAAGATTCAAAATCTTGATACTGGTAAAGATTACTGCCATGTATATCGCATTGCAAATCTTCATAGTTTATCAAGTCAGCGTTGTTTTCCTTCACTAACTCAGTGCTTCAGAGATCTTGTTACAATGTGTTCTTGGTACTTTTTTAACATAGACAGAGGAAGTTTCTCTTGCTCCACAAAGCCTCTTCTTTTAAATTTGCTTATAACATTGAAAGGTAGCTCATGAAGAAAAAATAAATAACAATTCATAGTTACTTTTTAGAAAAACTATTAGCCATCAAATCTGCAAAAATATTTACAATAAACTAACTTATTATTAAATATAGTATTGTTTAAACGCTAATGCAAACATTTATATGATTTTATATACCAGGTTAGTAGTAAGAGTACCATTGGTACCACAAAACAGTAAAATGAATCATCTTTAGGACAAAGTTTAAGAAATAACTATCAACTTGTATAGGAAAATATTCAAAAATTAAAAACAAATTATTAAAAATAATTATATTCAAAATATTATTTTTCTACAATTTACATTCATATGTACCAATAATTTCCTGCTTTAACTATAATAATTATGTACTAAAGACCAAATTGGTAAATCTTGTACTTTTCAAAAATTCAACTATGTTCTTTAGTGTAAAGTAAGTCAAAGGTATGACAATGACTATAAAGTGGTTACTTATAAAAGTTAGGGTGTTTTGAAGAATGGAAGGAGAGAAATTAGGTCATTTATTGTACAGATAATTATTTTCTCTGTAATATTGTCCTGGTACCATAAAGTAGGCTTGTAACACATAAGCATTATATTTAGCCAATAAGAATGAGATAACTGCAGGAGGGTAAGTTCAAGCAATGTCAGAAAGGACCTGCTTATTGTCTCCAAATTCTTCTACACAGGTCCAGGCTGAAGAGATTGTGTTCTCTGTCCAAATGAAGTAATGTAAACTGGGCTGCCAGTTCCTTTGCATCTTCTAATGTAGAGCAGAGTTTGTCTGGCATGAAGTAACTTTGGGAGCCATTTGTGATAGCGGGAATAACTATTTTGTATACCAACACTACTTTTCCATCTGGGCTGGTTGTTGAATATAAATAATATTCTGGTGGTGACCAGTTATTTTTGTTGCAGTAATAATCCAAGTGCATTACTGCAGAATTAAAATGATTGGACTTTAAAGAATACATACTAATTGGTGTAAGCTTTGTTCCAGGAAAAAAGGGATAAGTGCATCTTTCAATTTCAGGGGGGTTTGGGCTATGCTGTGCATTGAGAAGAGCAGGAAGAGCTGGTGACTTGCCTAGAGTTTTTGGGTGGCTCTCTTCTTTGTTAGCGTACACAACCAGGTTTTCAGGACTGGGGCTCATCTGACCACTAAGATGCTGCCGCCAAGTGTTTTCTTTATTTACTGGTTTTGCAAGTGTTACCTCAATACTTGCTCCATCAATGCACTTTCCATTCATAACAGACATAGCAACTACAGCATCTTCTCGGTTGAAAAAGTGGACAAAAGCATAATCTCTAAGTTTTTTTACTCGTTCAACTGTACCAGGTTTGTGCCTGTTGAATTCTGCTTTAATTGTTTCTTCTGTAGTTGAGATCATTAAATTTCTCACATAGAGAACTTTAACTCTTTGCATAGTTTCCTCATCAACCTCTTTCTCTGGATCAGCCCAGTCGACCTGAATGGTGTGGCCCCACAGCTGGAATGTTCCTGGGATTAATTTTCTTCTAGCCATAGCAGCGGCTCTGTGAGATTCATATTCAACAAAAGCAAACCCGCGATTTTTGGTCTTATCAGTCGCACTTGGATAAACAATGACATCTACAACTCCTTCTGTAACCCTTTTCATTTCTTCAAAAATTTCTTCTTTCTTCTTTTCCTTTGGTATAGCTCCAATAAATAATCTGCAGTTGTCCAAGCTCACACACACACCGATAAACTTCCCTTGTCGAATCTCATAATTATTAAGAATTCTTATGGCCAACTGGGCTTCTTCTTTTGTAGTATACATCACAAATGCATAACCTCTGTTTTCACCACTAAACTCCATCATAAGTCGAAATTCATATATCTTCCCAGCTCGTTCAAATACAGGAACTAATTCATCTTCATACATATCACGAGGTATTTTTCCTACAAAAACTTCACAGCCTCTAGGTGGAGGTGGACCTTCCCAACCTGGAGGAGGACCACCAAATTTCCTTTGTCCGTTTTCCTGAACCATATTATACCCAGTTTTTTCCATTAAAGCAAGCAGTGCTGCTTCATTCTGCGTACCAGTTCGACCTTTACTGCATTCATTTGTTCCATCCATATTTTCTTCATTCACAGCTGCATTTCCCCTTTTAGTATTAAAAGGTTAACCTTAAATCCCGGAGACTTAACGACAACAAACCGCTTCCTTCGTTCTGTGCCAGTAGATGGGGGAGGGGTGTCATCCCCAGGAGTAGGGCTCGAGCAGGTCCTTCCGCCTCTGCTGGGCTCCCAGAGCTCACTGCGCTGGCTGGCCAATACCTGGCTCACAGTTTCCCAAGACTGAGTTCATGATTGGCTGGCTCCTAGGCTGGAACATCGTAGAATCAGGGCCGAGTAGAGCAAAGCTGTTTAGTTCGTGGTGGCTGTTTGGCAGCAGAATAGGGGAACAGCGCCAGAGAGGAAGAGGTCAGTGACCAGATGCGATATAGACCTTAAAGCATGGAGCACCGGACAAACCCACAAGTGTGCTTTGCTAATTTCCCAGGTAGCTCTCAAGCCGATGAAATTGAAAATGAAGTTCAATAGTCAAACTTTTTTTTCTTTTTCGTACTGGAAACTAAGCCCCAGGGCACTCTACCGATGAGCAATGCCTCCAGACCTAACAACCTACCTATCTGCCTTTCTCTTTCCCTCCCTACCTCCTTCCCTCCTTTCCTCTTTCTTTCTCTTTGAGGCAGGGTCTTGCTGTGTAGTTTGGGCCAGCCTGGGAACTCCCTATGTAGCCTAGTCTGGCCTAATAGTCACAGCAGTCCTCCTGCCTCAACTTCCAGCATGTGCGACCATGCCCAGTGATTTTGAATTTTTTAAAAATTATTTATTTTAGTTTTCTGATACAGGGTCTCACTGCAGTTCAGGCTGGTCTTGAATTCATTATGTATCCCAGGCTGACTTTGAACTGACAGTGATCTTCCTACCTCAGTCTTCCTGTTACGAAGATTACAGATGTGGGCCACCATGCCTGGTTCTGTTTCTTGAGACAGAATCTCCCTAAATTGCCCAAGCTGATCTTGCACTTGTGATCTCCCATTCTCAGCTTTGGCCTCCCAGGTAGCTGGGATTATAGGTGCACTTCTTGGAATTTCTACTTTGGAAATTTTTAAAATTATTTGAAAGATGTAGATAAAAAACTATTCATAGAAACATTTATTTATATAAGCTAAGCTGTATAACAGGAATTGGTAAACTATATTTTATAATGCCATAGATATTTACTGCTTCTATTTTAAACACATTCTGGAGACTTCCCTGTAGATCATAGCAGCAAAGTACATGACCCTTAGAGGCAGACATACGCTTCAACAGTAAAAATAATGTTGACAATTAATATTTAGTGACAAGTATGTTAGTATGTCAGTGAATGCAGAAACAGGTTACAAAATAGGATGACTCATATTTGTAAAAAGAAAAATACATGTATGTACATATACAGATAATGGTGCCTGAATCCCAAGTGACCATTTCCTTTTCCTTTTTTTTCTTTTAACTTTTCTGATTTGCCTGCAATGAACAGGTGATGGTTTGTATGATAAAGAATAAGTAAAATGAGAGTCCTGAGGATGGGAAAGGATATTTATAGCCTGTTTTACCTGTGCTGGCTCTTTCTGCAGGTGAAGTTTGCCAGAGATTCTGGCTGTGATGGGCATGGTGTTAATTCCCAGGACTCTGCAGCCCCTTCTCCCACACCTGGTGCTGACAGCCAGGCTGTGGATCCTTTTGTGTCACCACCCACGTCAGTGCCTTTCAGATCAGGGTAAGTCACTGGCCTGATACCAAGCTCTTTCATTGTTTGTAAAAGTGATTCATGGAGGGCTTCAGAATAAAAACTGAACTACAGTAATTTTAAATAACTGGAGAAAAGTAGGATCAGGGAAATGGGAAAAGTATTTCTGATAAAGAATTAATATTCATGGTCTGTAAAAGCACTAACTCACATAAGAACACTTAACAAAATAATGGGAAAGAATTGAGCAAACAATGTATATTTTTTCAAGAATGTACATAAAAATAAAAACATTTGAATACAAACTTATTTATCTGCACCAGCATTCAAAGATTATGCAAACTAAAGACATGAACATTTTCAAAAACAGTTTGTTCACCCAGCATAATCTAGGTTTGCGGTTGTGGATTTTGTTTTTATCTCAAGATACCTCTTACTTTCTTTTAGAGAACCAGCCCTTCGAGCCAAATCTAACTCCCTGAATGAACAGCTTACAGTGAACTCAGTGAGTATAAGAATCTGTTGTCCTTCCCCCAGTGTGCTTAGGTTCCAGATGCCTGAAAGATAGTGGGTTAGAGGACAAAAAAATTTACAAATACTCAATTTACCTAGAAATCAATGGTTTCTATAAGTGTAAGTTAACCTAACTTTCACATAGGCAGTCCTTGAGAAAATTATCTAATTTGTCAGATCTTTAGCTTCTTCATTGTTAGAATGGAAATTTTAAAAATTAAGTGTAGAAAAATTCATTGAACAAAAGGAATAGGAAATAGGAATGGGGAAAAGAATATCTCCTGAGAGATAGGAGAGGTCCTGAGTGGGTTGTCATAGAATGGAAATAATTTTTAAAACCCTCTATTACAATTTTTGTCAGAATAAGAGATATTTGTAAGCTCTAAGCTCAGAGCCTGTGTAAAATATGGTAGCTTTAAAAGTTGTAGCTATGATTACATATTATTAGGAGAATGACATTATGTTGGGGAGAAGCCCTACAGCTAAAGGAACTTTGATTTTAAAAATATTGTTCCAAGAGTATGTTAGTGGTTAATCCTCAGTTTTCTCTGCTATTTTAAGCAGCTTTAACTTCTGTAATCTCTTTGTTTTCCTCATCTATAAAGTAGAAATAGTTACTGGTCTCAAAGACGTGTTTATGAATTTTAAATGAACTAGTGCTTATGAGTTTTTATTATTGTGTCTGGCATATTGTAAAAGTTCAATACATATTAGCCCTTGTTGTTATAATTACTGCTAATGCTACATATCTCCTTCAAACTTATTGTCTCAGAGGAACTTGAAATTAAATTCATCAACTAACTGTCTTTGAGTGGGTCATTGGACTTCTGTATTTGCCCAATTGTGAGATGGAAGGAACAGCCTTTTGTTTTTGTTTTTATTTTATGAAATAGTGTACTGTTTAGTAAGAACTGTTTTTAGGAAGGATAGATAGGGTGTTTTACTGCAATCCTCCCTGCTTGGGAAGAGTCAAGTGTGTTGTGTGTAGACCACGTGGTGGCTATGGCACTTCAATTCTGTAGACCTGTGGCCTTCATATGCCACACTGGGAAGCAGTAGGAACACTAAGTGAAGTTGATGCTTCATTTCACTCCAGTCCTAGTTCACCTGTTTGTATTTAGCCAAAAGTAGAAATCACACAGCATATAATTATCTGAGATGTGTTAAACCTCCTAAACCCAGTTAGTTCAGTTAAAGATTTAGAAGAAAACTAAAATAATTGTAATCTTAGTTATAAAAACTGTCCAATATGGGTTTTATTCTACTCCATTCATAGCTTCTCTTGCCACCTATTTCTGAGCATCAGTATCTTCGGGTAGGTTGTAAGGATTTCCCAAGTCTTTTTCTTTTTTTAATCATTTTGCTCTTTTTAGTTTTTATTTTTTGTTTTAAATAGGTATTATGTTTATATAGTACAATTATCAGTGTATTATAACAAATATATTTAACCTCTCATTCTTTTTCCTGTTCCCACCCCCATATTCCATCTCATACCCATGAGGTAGCTACTTTCAGTTGTTCAGTGTATTTATGCAGGTGCAAGCAAATAGGAATGTATATTTTCATGTTCCCTCCTTTCCCATACAAAATAGCATGCTATATATATTATGCACTTTGCTTTTTATATATAGCTGTATAAATATATATGGTATCTGTTCATCTTAGTGTGTAGAGAGTGATCTTAATCTTTTTTTTATCTTAATCTTTCTATAATTTGTAGGTCATATTTCTTTGTGTGAATCTGGTTTATATAATTAGTCTAGTCTCCCCTCTCTTGATGTACCCAACTTCTTTTAATTATGTACATCCATCAGTTAAGAAAACAATGTACATAGACTGCCAGGTACATCGGTTGACAAGTTATATAGTAGTAATCCCTGTAAACAAACAATGTTTTATGTTGATAGCTGAAAAATCCTACAGGTGGAGGAAATGATCATTTCTTTCTGCACTGACAAGATCATCTTGTGCACCTTTAGGGTTATGTACTTTCACTTTGAAGACTGTTTGGACTGTTGATAAAGAAGCTTCTAGCATAGAGCCTAGTGGGTGGCCCATGTTAAGTCAGAGTTAAATGAAACCCAAGTTAGAACAAAGAGCTCCTGCATCCTTCTCTCCATAAATGTCTTCTGAGTATCTACCTACTGAATTGCTTCAGGCTTTTGAGAGGATTCTCTCCCAAAATGCCTCTTCCCCTACCATCTCTGCCTTAGTTTTTTATCAGGATCTTGGCCTAGCCCCGATTTCCTAAACATGTGAATGATGAACAGATTATGTAAAAGAGATTAGAATTGTGATTTTGGAACACCCAGGAAAGTCAAAATTTGCTCAGGGACTTGGAGACTCTCTGGGAGTAAAGCCCTGTTTATTTGATTTTAAACAAAGGAAGGGGGTACTGAGCAGGACCTTGGGAGTCAGTACAAAGACTTCTCTCAAAGCAGTAAATTTTGCTAATTAAACTATCTTATCTCTCAGGTTGGCAGTGTTATTGCTGTGGAACAGGGGGTGTCAGCAGCCCATGTCCTTGTCTGCTTCAGCTGTGATGTTTATCTTGACTTCAGAGCACTATGCATATGCTTTTTTTTCCATCACAGCCAGGGGTCCCTGTATTCAGCAACTTAACCTTGTGTAGCTTGGATCTCCAACAGTTTTTCATTTGCAAAGTGAGAAGAATTATGCCCAGTGGGGAGACTTGGAAGAAATAATGAAGAGATAATACATATAAAGCCATTGTGTTCCAAACAAGTAGGGAATTACTTTTACTGCTGTAATTAATTATATGCTTCTGTGCAAGACATCATTAATTTTCAATTTTTAGGCAAAATGGTTTCAAAGAGATATGGTAGGGGACTTGAAGAGGATTTGATACAAGAGCCAAAGAAAGAGAGAGCTGCCGAAGGCTATGAACCTTAATGAAAATGATTTTTGTGATTTTCTTTTATAGAGTCCTGATACTGCCAAGGCCAAGTTGATATCTCGGATGGCTAAAATGGGCCAACCCATGCTGCCCATCCTTCCACCACAGCTGGATTCCAATGACTCAGAAACTGAAGTATGTGCCCCTTGCTGTGTTAGAATAAGGAGCACAAATGCTGCCATCTTTTGTTCCTTTCATTTAAATGACTTTTTTTCTGACTTGAAACTCAGAGCAATTATTTAGAGGGCTTTTGTGCAAAATTTCAGAAATCAATATTGGCGTATGTTTCTACTGTAATTAGCTTTTCCCTGAAAAAACAGAATTCCATATATCTACCAAAAGAAATGGGCAGTTTAAAGTAGTTAAGTTAATCTTCATTCAGTAAAATCTTGTCAAGTATTAAATATCAGTCATTAGGCAGCAGGATGCCCAATTCATACTTGCTGATTGAACATTTAGATCTTTTTGGTTAATGTTGGTTTTCCCAGTTGTTTCTTACTATTTAAAGATCAAACTGTTGTGTCTTTTAACTTTGTGTGTGTGGTACTTTTTGTTTTTAATTAGAAGTTTAAGACTTTTATTGAAATTAAATATTTCTTCCCTTGTTCTTTTGCTTTTGACATTGCACCTAGAAAGCCTTCCCACTTTCAGATATTAGAAAATATGTGCATTTTTCACATGTACCTTTTAGAAAGTTTTTCATATTAAGGTCTAAATATTTATTTATATGTATGTATGTATGTATGTATGTGGTACAGGGTCTCACTACACAGCTTGGACTCCTAGTGATCCTCCTCTTTTCAGCTGCCCCAGCACTGCAATTGCAGGTATACGCCACCATACCTGGTCTCTGTGGCTGGCCCAGTGCACCTGGGTTCAGAGCTGGGGCAACCTGTGGTGCCAGGAATCAAACCTCGGTTCCTGTGTGTCTTAGTTACTTTTTAGTCGTTGCTGGGACAAATACCCGACACTCAAAATGAAGGAAG
>NDGN011365915.1:0-16986 GCA_002564285.1 Tympanoctomys barrerae | reverse complement strand
TTGTAGCTTGTGGGTCTGAACATTATTTCTCTTTAGACAAAATTCCTTAACCATGTTTTCCTTTTGTGTTTTATTTTTCTTTTAGTAAAATGTACATGGGAGACCTGTTGTTATGGTAGATTATAATTATAATTTTGATAGAAAGGGCCCTACCAATATAAAACCTGAGTGACACTAATACAAAATCACAAAGGGTCACTATATGTGGTTTTGAAGTTTGTTAAATTCTTAGCCAGTTTACAAAAAACATTATGTCATCTGCTGAATAGAAACTGCCTTATTACAGTTTTGGGCTAGACCATGGTGAATAAGATAATTGAAATAAAAATTCTAGCATTGTTTCAAATCTTTTCAGTAAAATATTGACTCATTTACCTTTAATTATATTGTTGGGTATAGCTTTGTACTAATACTTGTGAACAGTATGCACGATTCTCCTCTATTATTACTTTTCTGAGTTCATGATTCTTAAAATGTGGATTAAATTTGGTGAACTTCTTTTTACTTCAAGTGATAGAATCACACGAGATTTTTGTTTATTTGTTGATACTGGGGATTAAAATCCCAGGTACTTTCCATTGAATTACAACTCTAGCTCCCCAACTTTTTAGATGGAAACTTTTCATGTTTTACTTTTAAAGATAATAAAAATAGCAAAGCAAAATGTTAGAAATGAAACATTATACAGGGCTGGTGAGATAACTCAGTAGAATATGTGCTTGCCTAGAAAGAGCAAGGTCCTGAGTTCAATCCCCATTTCTGAACCCCCCCCCCAGTATTTCAATAGACAAAATAATAGGCATTCAATCATGGTTTTTATTACATAATGCTGCTTTAAATTAGTTGTTCAGATTATCAGATATAGGCATTCAAAATTGGTTTCAATAGTTATATGAAATTAAAAAGAAGAAAACAACTTAAGCATTAAGTTCTCCTTTTAATAGACTGGAAGAAATCAGCATTACAATTATCCAAGCTATCCTGTATATATACGTAAATATATCTTTTTCCCTTCTTATTTTTTTTGGACATTTTTCTTATCTCAATTATTCCTGCCCTTTCAACAGATACCTTTCCTTTTGCAGCATGCACCATAACTTTCCAATTCTATTTACTTTTTCAGGTTCTTACAATAGTGTCACAATATGATGTTTGCTTATGCAAGTCTTATGAGTATGCTCTCTAAATGCATCTATTTATCTATAAAATCTTCAAGTTTATGTTTTTTCTTTTTTATTGCTGAATAATACTTCATTGTGTAAAGATACCACATCATTTTTATCTATTTCCCAGGTGATAGGCATTTAGGATGTTTCCAAGGTATATGACAAATGGCTCTGCTACATAGATGGGTGGACATTTATTGCTGTGATATGGCTTCAGTTCTTCTGGAAAAGTACCCCAAAGGGAATAGCTGGGTTGAAAGGAATATATAAATCTAGATTTTTGAGAAATCTGCATACTGATTTCCATAGTAGTTACATCAGTACACAGTACTATCAACAGAGGAGGAAGGATTCTTTTTCTCCACATCCTCTCCAGAACTTGTTATTGGTTGACTTGTGATGCTAGATATTATTTCTGGGCTGAAATGGAGTCTCACTTTTGTTTAATTTACATGTCTCAAATGAATGATGATGTTGAAAAACTTTTTATATATTTGTTTTCCAATTGTATTTCTTTTTCTGATAAATGTATATTCATCTCAGATGCCTGTTCTTGGATTTGGTCTTTGCATTTTGAGAGCCCGATTTTTTTCATTGTTCATATGTTCTAGATATAAGTCCTTTATTTTAGTGGCAGTCAGCTAATTTTTTTCTCAATTTGTGGCTTTTCTTTTTCCTCTGCAGCTGATTTCTTCTGACTTGCAGAAACTTTTTTAAAGGATGAGATTCCAGTTGTTGATTCTTTGTAGTATTTCCTGTGAAATTTGCTCTTTTTTCTCATGAACTCTACCTATCCCTATGTCTTCAAGATTTCTACCTACTTCAGTAGATTTAGTGTTTCTCTTTTAAATTTAATTCAATTTAAAATATAAAAAGTGATCCATTTTGACTTTAGTTTGGCCCATGGTGATAGACATGGGTTTACTTTTGGTCTTTGGCTTGGGGAACTCCAGTTTTTCCAGCATCATTTATTGAAGAGGTTATCTTTCTTTCAATGAACATATCTGGCCTCTTAGGCAAAGATAAGTGCTGAGTTTGTTTGTGGCTGTGCCTGCATTTTCTAGTCTGTTCCACTGATGCTCATGTACATATTTTAGCCAGTACCATGCTAATTTTATAACTTTAGCTTTGTAGTACAATTTCAAGTCAGGGATTTTAATTACTCTTACCTTTCTTTTGTTGCCCATAAATGCTTTTGCTCTTGTAGATCTCTTCTGTTTCCAGATGAGTTTTAGGAATGTTTTCTCTATATCTGTCAGGTATGCTAATGGTATTTTAATGAGAATTGCATTGAGTCAGTATAACAGTCTTGGGAGTATGGCCATTTTTACATTGTTGGCTCTTCCTATCCACAAACAACAAATATCTTTTCATTTTCTTAAATCCTCCTTACTTTTTTTCCCAAAGCACTATGATTTTTATTGCAATAATCTTTTATTTACTTATTGAGAATGATTTCTAAGTCTTTCTTTATTTCCTTTTTTTCCTGCTACTGCGTTTGGTTATTAAATCTACAAGTCTCTAGTGGAGTTTTGTAGACCTTTATGTACAGTATCATAACATCTGCAAGTAATGATAATTCAGTTTTCATTGTCCAAACTTATTTTCTTTTATTTCTCTCTGATGTCTCATTTCTCTGCCTGATGTTTCCATAACTATTTTGAATAGGAATGATGACAGTAAACATCCTTGTCTACTTTTTGATTTTAAAGTGAATATTTTCATTTTTTTTTCATTCACTATGATATTACCTATTGGATTGTCATTGATGGCTTTATCAGGTTGAGGTAAAGATGATCTACTACAATTTTCAGTAAGATTTTAATAATGAAGGATTATTGGAGTTTGTCAAAAGCTTTTTCTGTATTTAGTGAGAGGACCATGGGATTTTTTTTGTCATTGGCTCTGTTGATGTGGAGTATTTCATATATGGATTTGTACATATTGAACCATCCCTGCATTCCTGGGATGAATCCGACTTGGTCATGATTTAGTTGATTTGCTGTATTTTGATTGATAACATTTTGTTGAGCATTTTTGCATTTATATTCATTAAGAAAAATTGGCATATAGTTTGTTTGAGGGTCAAATCACATCCCAGAGAGACACCGCAGATGGTCCTGGGGTGGGGGAGGGGGTAAGGCAGGGCCCATTAGCTGTCCAGGGCTCAGCCTGTTTTCTGCAATGCTGGGGTGTTGAGCTAAAACTTCACAAGGCTCTTGAGATGGTGGGAGGTAAGGTAGGGTTCTCTACATCCTCTTCAATGGTGGGGGTGTCAGGCTGCAGCTGAGCTAGGCTCCTTCGATTATGGGTGAGGGAAGGGCAGAGCTCACCAGGGACCCATTACTGTCCATTGTTCAGCCTGCCTTCTGTGATGGTGAGTGAGGGATGGTACACAGCTGCCACATTTTTATAGACCTAGAGACCAGGCTTTGCAAAATTGTGGTCTCCAAGTAGAGATCTTTCTAACATCATGAAATCACATTGACTGAGTTTTTCTATTAGAAAAGCATTGCACACATTTAATAAATTCAGCCTGTCACAATTTAAAATTATTGTATATATTGCAGATTTTAATGCATGTAGTTTCATTAGAATTTTTGCATATGTATTCAGGCATTATGTTTTCACTATGTTTTGGACTAGTTTTATCTAGTTTTCTTTATTGCTAAGCCCCAGAAGGGCCTCTTGTTGTAAGCAGAACAGAGAGGGTGCCTACTACAGACTAAGAAGTTTTTTTTTTAAAGCAGTTTTCTGCTGTGCTTTTCAGGAGAGTGGGTCAGAGAAATAACAGGCTTGTGGCTTGCAGATGTGTTCTCTGAAACCTGTTTATGTGTCCTCAGAGGTGCACTTGTGAGCTGCTTGCATGTCCTCTATGATCTAAGTAAAATGAAACTTACATTTCTCTAAGACACTGGGTGTTCTCATTTGAACTGGAGATGTCCATGGTTCTGCTATTCCTCAGTTTAAATGAAAATTTCTGGTCATTCTTTTCTTGATGCTTCCTGCTGAGATGGAGTAGTGAAGGACTTTTCCCCAATGTTTTGGAGAATAAAGACCATTTAGTGGTATTATCAAGTCGTTGGTCAGAGGAGAGCCACTATTACCTGTTGAAAAAAATGTTTGGTTAGATTAATAAAAAGGGAAGAGAAAGAAAAGAATTATAAGCATCAAGGGACTGTCAAGGGCTAGAAGTGAATGAAAAGGAAGGGACAATAGATCATTGGAAGAGCTTTCCAGGAGTTTGGAAGCACATTTATGATGACATTTATCCCTTCTCTGAAGAGATTGGACTTGTTGAGTAAAAGCAGCATTATCCTTAGAGTAGAGCATATCTTCTACCCTTTGAAGCTCTCAGATAAAGTTTTCTGTGGTTTTAATGGACAACTTAAGCCAGAGAGTCTACTTGATCTTACAAGTATCCCACTTAGTATGAGAATTTGTATTCCTTAGTGAGTTATGTTGACAGCCTAGTGAACTCTGGAAGAGAGATTATTAGGGCTCCCATCTGCACTCCAAATACTGTGATTATTCCAAGGATGGCTACTAAGAGGACCAGTTGTATGGTACACTGTGCCCTGATATGCCTTAAGGGACAGATATGAATGAGTAGTGTGGGTATTGTTAAAGGAAGGATGGGAATAAGGAGATACGATATGGTCCATTTGAAAAGTAAGAAAACATGTTTGTCTCCAAACATGCAGCATATATAGGGACTGGCATGTCCTAAAATCAAAGCAGGACAGGAGCAGGAGAAGAAGGTCCTAGGGTGGTTTAGGAAGTTAATGTCAGAATACCTCAAATTAGTGCCACACATAAAAGGATGAGTTAAAATTTACTGCTTTAAAGAGGAGAGTGGTAAGACTGGCTGTGACACTGCACAACTCCTTAGGCTTAGCCTGGTGGATAGTTAGGTTAAGAAAATGTTGTCATCAAGCATATTAAAGCATTTGCATTTGGGGTACCTCGATGGAGTAGGTGAGTGTCTTTCAATGTGTCCACTTCACTGTTGTGACAATATTCAAATGTGGTAGTGTTTGGACTGCCCTGGAAGGATGTATGTCCAGGTACCTGCAAAAGAGTTCCAGGATATGAACTTGGAACTGTGTTTAAAACTGTGGTGATCAGAAGCTGAAAGGGATGGATAGTACTGTGCAGAGGGAGAGTCTAAGGAGCTAAATGGGGTAAAGTGATCTTGTTTCATCCAAGAAATATACAGAGGTACAGGTTGGGTTAGATGGACTGCATTTTGGAAGGGATTGGTAATGGACCACTGTGACAGTCCATGAGCATTTTAAGGTTTGTCTCATAATCTTCAGTGCCCCTATCAGTCTGGTGTCAGGTCCTCCACCTAGGGCTCTACAGTGGCGACTAGCAGTCTCAGTGAAATATAAGCCCTGCTGAAGTGTTTATCCATAGTTCAAGGGGAGCTGAGTTTATTGAGTCTTCTATCAGAGAAAGATAGAGGCAGACCTACCACACTTGTTGGCTGGTTTCATTAAAGGTTTGGATGACTTTAGCCATATGAGAGAGTATTTCACCAAATTGTCTAGAAAGGCTCTATGTTGTGTTGTTAGTGGTTAAGAGGATGTATAATATTGAGAAAGAACAGAGTAGGAAAGTATAAGATATACAGGTGATTTTTTTTTTTGAGGGAAAAGTCTGTGATGATTTCTTTAAGCCATGGTATGTAGGGAGAAAGAAGGTGGATGATGGGGAAATTATTCAATTTGATGCTCAAGAAATGGTCAAGCATATGAATACAAAGAGACTCATGAGGCTATCTAGCTGTGTTTTCAATCTCTTCAGTCACAGGAGGAAGCTTGATGATCTTAAGGATGTTGATCCAGTTGGTATGTACCAGAAAAGGCAAACCTTTTGCAGAGAGGGAAAATGGACCCACATTTTAATTTTGCTCCTGTTGAGGTAGCCTGCATTACATGAAAGAAGCTGAACATTTTACTTTTAGTCCCTGAAAAGGATTGGGAGGTTTTATATATAACCAGTCTCAGGATTGAAGGTACTGAGGACTGAAGGTGCCTAGGCTCTTGTAGAGTTTTGTGAGGGTGGAGTTATCATAGTTCCAAATGAAATGCCTAAGGCTTTTAATTGAGGAATTTGAGAGAAAGAAGGGTAATTCTGAATTAGAATAGGGAAATGTGAAGGCAACGATGGGCCTTTTTGGAAAGAATGTCTCAGGGGCTGAGCGTAAGAGATTTTGAAGGAAGAGACTAAGGGCTGGCCAAATAGCTCAGTAGATTAAAGTGCCTGGAAGCTGGCACAGGGGCTAGGAGTTCGGCCCCACCCCGCAGGTGTGCTGAGAAGGCAACTAAGACTGTGCGTGGTGGCGCATGCTTATAATCCCAGCTCTTGGGAGGCTGTAAACAGGCGGCTCACTCTGAGTCCAATCTAGTAGTGAGACCCTGAACATCCTGTAGACCCTTCCCTAAAATACTAAAACAAATAAAACAAAAACAAAACAAACAAACAAAAACAACAACAGCAAAAACTATTTAGTCCAGTCTAGGTGGACCTGGTCAGATTCGGTTTAAGGTGATTACACTTTTTGACCTTTCATGAGGTTTGGGGCTGGTGTGGAATATAAAACTTTCAGGTTATACATAGAGAGAAGACTACCTGTCGAGTGACTTATGAGGTTCTTTCCTGCCCATTATTAATTTGGAGGGAAGGTGAGGGTACAAAGTGTGGGACATTTAGATGAGTCGGACATGTGCCAATGTGGGGAATCTTTTGTTTGATGTAAAATGGTCTCTATCTATCCGAGAGAGTGTCAATTAAGAAAATGACATATATTTGTTTTCTTCACCTGAAAAATATGAGTAAAATGTATTTTCCAGTAAAAGCCAGGGAGTGATCTCTGAAATGGATGCCTGGAGAATGGAGGAGGGGAGGTCTGAGGTTGTGCTGTGATTGGTGGCTTAGCATATGGAGCATCTGGGAAATAATCTTTGGCAGGATGTTCCTAAAAATAGAGGTGAGATGTATGTTTATCTGTAGGAATTTGAGCAAAGGAGATGATTGGCTTGGAACTGGTCCTAGAAATACAGGGGTAAATTAGAGGGACATATACAAAAAGCCAGAGCAAAGTCAGAATGGGTGATGATTGTAATATAGCATTTCTCTTTAGTTGACAATTATAAAATCATCACATAGCTATTGGTGCACTATGTATTTTTGAAGTGTGCCATTGCTCATATTTAGTGCATGCTTAAGGAAGCCACAGCATACCTTGTCCCATTCCAAGAGGCTAAGTCTATGATTCGCCTAGATTGCACCAATCAGTGAAATGCTTATTTTTAGAAATCAACTTACCTCTACCTATGAGAATGAAGTACACCTCAAACACTCCTCAAACTCCTAAAGACTAAGAGTGCCTGCTTAGGCAGATGCAAGGACCAGGGTTTGATTTTAGGTGTCCCATGCTGGCCCTGCTCCTGGGGTGCACTGAGATGGCTATTGAGATTGGCGTGTGGCACATGCCTGTAATTCCAGCACTTGGGAGGTTGAAAACAGGAGGATCACTATGACTCTGATTTGTGTAGTGAGACCCTGAAGACCCTGTACTAAAATACACTAAAAAAAACCTCCCTCAAACTCCTGAGAGGTTTGGCCCTTATTTTGCAGCTCATTTTGCTGATAAGATAGTTCTTTTGCATTTGCTGCATTTTTCCACGATTTAAATAAACTTATACTTTGGATCATATTAGTCTTGACTCCTTCATTTTCCACTAAAATCTCCATATTTTCATTCTTTGATAGAGTGAAGAGACTCTGAAGAGGTGAAGGGTCATTCTGGGAGATTCCCATTCCCCCGGAGAGACTTCTCACTGCATGCAACATATGTTGCATTGCCCAAAAATTAAAGGCCACGTAAGATCTCCAGACTAGGTTAGTATGCCTAAAAGGGAAAGAATGTAAGAGGATGCTGTTCTCTTCTCAGCTCACTTTTCAGAGATAACTGCCATCACAATCTAGAATGAAGGAAATCTTGCTGGGTCTTCTCAGTATTAGGAGACATTGCCTTTCAAGAAGATGGAATGCAGTTTCTGGCTTTCAAGAATAAGACTTGGATATTACCCTTTTAGGGTTGGATCCACTTAACTGGCAGAAATCCTGTTCCAAGAGTAGATCCTAAAGGCTGGACTACACTCCACTGTCCATGAAAATGCAGGGAGGGAAAATCAGGTGAGTTGGCATATCTCTGTGTGTCCTCTCCCTGCCTAAATTTTGTCTATGACTTATTTTCAGCTGTTGCTACTTTATATCTCATGAAATAAGGAGCTGTAAATAGTTGGTAAAGTAGGCTTCCTTGCTCAAGATTGAATTATATCCAGTATATGAAAAGCAGTGTAGGGTCATGATTGAGATCCCCTTTCAGAGACTTTCCTGCTAGGTGCAACAGAAGTATTAAAATTGTTTTGTAAACTTTTAGGAAGGATCAGTTATTTTGTGGAGAAACCACCTGTGTCTTTTGCATTGGCCCCTGTCCTTTGAGTAGAGCTATTTCTTGGGGTGTTTAGGAAGGTAGAAGAGTGTAGCAGAATCAGGAAAAGTAAATGGGATTGCTAGCTACCCGTTTCGCAACTCTGTCCACCTCAGTGTTTCTGTGACTGGCGTGTCTGAGATGCTTGTCTCATGAGTTAGGTGTTTGATGGCCTTTACAATGAACGACAGCTGCTCCTTGGTTAAAGAGCTACCTCTAGAAGATTTTGAGTTACGATCCATTTTTTTTACAGTATTTATTTATTTAATTTATGTTTAGTTAAGAATCCCATTTCATTCCAGATTTGGGCATTTGGGTGGAGGATGTCATATGTGTATTTGGAGCCTAAGTATGCATATTTGAATGTAAATACTGATGGTGGTATCTCTTGAGAGTGAGCACTCCAGTGAATGCAATGAGTTATGTCAGCTGTGAAGTTTTCTTTATGGGGAGGGCTGCTAGCTCAATTAATTTTCATGAATGATGGGAGGGTTGGGTATCCTGATAGCCTTCAATGATGGCTTACCTTCCCTATGAGAGGGTGAATTTTGAAGTACGTCAATCAATAAACTCATCAGAAGACCCTGGAATTTGTTTTAAAGTCATATGATAGAAGTGGGTGAGAGGAAAAATCAAGCTCAGTGTATTCGTATTAAGCAATGGAGTCTGTGTGGCCAGGTATTAGAAGGAGTTTGGCAAGGTTTAGGATAGATGAGTGGCAGAAGATAATAGGGTTTGTAAGAGCTAAGCATTTAGGATTAAAACTTGGACCACAAAGAGAAAGACTAAAGACTGCTGGCTAAGCAGGTCAGAGAGATTGTGTGAATTCTGTACCTGTAGGAAGTGGTAGAGAATGGTGGTTTTGGCCTCAAAGATAAGTGCAGTTAACACTGTGAATGGAAATGCCAGCCTGTTATTACAAAATTGAGTCATTTTGATAACTATTCAATAGACCAAAGGGAGTCTGAAGCTGGCTGTGTAAGTAACCTTAATGCTCATTACTATTTGCTGGCTAGAAATAGAAAGATAGATGCATTAGGATTGCATAGAGTCAGAGTGAGAGCCCTAAGAAGTGCCCACTTGAGGGCCTACAAGGAAATGTTAATTAAATATGTTTCTGGCACTTTAGGGAGATATAATCTTTTGATACCTGATCAAGAGGTTTTACCACTATTGAGAAATTTGGGCTTCAAAGTATAACAGAGGTAACAATCCTCAGGAAAGAAAAGAGATTTCATTTTTTGGTAATGAAATAAAGATTGATAATATGTTATTTTGGGGAAAGGGTTATACAGTGAGTTGTGGAGAGAGGCGAAGATCTAGGTAAGTGGCTTCTGATTGTTTCAGCTAGGCTTTGTAACCTGAGACACTGTATCTCTTTTTCCAAGAATTTAAGAATGGAGACAGTGTGGTATACAGAGACATTTTTCAAGAGCCTGCAAACAACGTCATCATCATAGTGGAGCAGGAGGCTAGGATCAAATTTGAGGAATTGGAGGTCATTTTAACTTTAAAAATTTTTAATTAGTTTTATGTATTTGATACAGGATTTTGCTACATAGTTTAGACTTCTAGTGATCCTCCTGTCTCAGCTTCCCCTGCTCTGGGACTATAGGCATGAACCACCATGCCTAGATTCTGGAGGTCATTTTGTAATGATTAGCCAATAATTGGGGTCAAAATTCAGAAGAACTGTCTTTGTGAGTTGTTCGGTGAATAAAGATGTGGGGTCTCTGTAGGAAAAAGTGAAAAGTGCTTGGTTACAAGGTCTTGGTTACAAGGAGTAAGGGAGATGGTTCAGTGGAATAAGTGCTTCCCTGGCAAGTGCAAGGGCCTGAGTTCAATTCCCAGTTCTGCCAAAAAAAAAAATGCTGAGAGGAGTAGTACAGAAGGTATCTCTAAGGTATAACATAATAAGGTATTGAATATTGTGGGGGGTGGTTGGGAAAGGAATAATATTGTTGGGCATGAACTACCCATGAAGAAGGATATACAAAATGAGAGGTAATATAAAGCTTAGACTATTCTTACAAATACATTAAAATTTGTGGGCCAGAAAGATTAGTATATGCGGGCTTATTGTTCTCTATAGAATGGAAAATTTCTGGGGGATTGTCAATCTACATGAGGGGTCTAAGCAATGGTTAATTAGGTATGTAGGCCCAATGCTATTATGCCTGAACCACACAAATATGTATTGTAGCTGCCAGGAAAGTAAGAATTGCAAGGAAATATTTTCAGGTAATTGAACCAAACCATGGCTGTAAATCAGGTGACAAGCCTCAGGAATGGTCTGCTGCAGGCATTCCCAGGACAGTGGACAATGTCCTGTTAAGTTCATTGCTTGAGTTGTCTGTCCTCAGAACATTTGATATGTTGTGCAGGTGAATTTGATTCTGGCAATGAACAGCTTTGATGGTCAAAATGTCTCTCAAGTATCTGCAGAAATACAAGCATGTTCTTGGCTCAGATTAAAAAGTAGTGCTAATCCATTCCAAACACCTGTTTGGAGGTTGCGTCAAGCACGATTCAGAAAAGTTAAGTCATATATAACAAAGTCTTAACCCTGTGTTCCCCCTTCTTTTGTTTAGGTAGTTGAATTTTTAGCTTAAGATGAGTAGATTCAGTTATTGTCTGATCTTGGAAACTAAAGGGATCTTTGTAACCTGCTTTATATTACATTGTCAACAAAACTCTGAAAATATTACTACTATCATCAGGGCTGAAATCAGGCTTATTATTTATGACATTCCTAAGTTAGCAAACCCTGATACACAATGTTGCATGACATGTTAACTTTGTTTACCTGAATGACAGGTAGCATGGACCATATGTGAGAAAATATGTATTGAGTTATGAATATATTCAAATTTATTTTAACAAAGACTATATATGTATTGTTCACTTACCATATAAGTTGTAAGAATTCTGGGATTGTAACTCTGTTGAAGAATAGGTCTAGGAATGAGCTAATAGGATACAACATTACAATTTATCTAGCTTGTTTTCTGGTTATGTTAAACTCCTTTGGAAGAGATACAATTTTGAAGAAAAAAATATAGGATTATCTCCATTTATGAAAATTCAATACGAGAGTTATAAGAGCATCTTCATTAGAATTACCTAATGACAGCAGACTTTGGAGATTAAAATGGGTTCTAATATGATCAATAAAGAACAGAGAAATTCTACTTAATATAGCTTTTTGCAGTTTGAAAAATAGTTATAAGAAAGTAGGATTGAGATGATGCAATTATAGCTGTTTCACCAATGTTGATAAAATCTTTAACCTTTCTTGTGGAGAAGTACCAATGGCTTTCATTATAAAACCAATTTCAGATTTAATTTGTTTAGTTAATTATGCAATTGGAAGAGTACAGCCCTGCCAGTTTTTACTCAAACCTTTATTTTCTTGATATCCCATTTTATGCATCACCCTGCTACCTATTGGCATACACTTCTGAGGGGTAGAAGTAACTAAGACAGTGTCCCATTTTTTAAATAAGGTATATCCCTTATAGATTTATAGGATCAGGTGCAATGAACTGTGTTACAATACCTTTCTGTGTATTATGACTGATATAAGAGAATATCAGTATATTCTGTGAGACAGAGTGAGGAGAGCTTAAGCCTACTGAAGCTAACGATGTGGATGTTGTTGGCTCAGTGGGTGTTAATGATAGGCTATTTACTATGATGACGTCAGTTTCCATACTCATCAATATACTGAAAGATTTCTTATTTAACATAATAGTATAAGCAGTTTATGAAATGACGTACCCTGGGAAAAATAATGTCCCTTGCTTAAAGACTCATCTTACCAAGTTTACATGTGGGGTTAAGAGTAGAAGTGGAAATTTCAGTGGGAATCAAATTTGGCTTTTCTATCCTCAACAAATGAATGTAAGAAGCCACTGGTAAATCTAATCCTGCACTGTTAAGGGCCCATGGGACCCAACGAAACAAGGAAAACGAGATTTTTCTGTGCACCCATCCCACCAGAAGGACTATTCTTTGTCCAAATAAGACTGTCTATAGTTAGTTATAGATAGGACTACTTTTAACTGGGTCCAAATCATTTGAGTACTCACTGTTAGTTTTCATTTTTATTGCTTTGGGAATATGGTTTGTTTCTTTGCAAGACTATTGCATTTTTTTGAAATTCAGATTTATAATTTTTGAAATAAAAACTTTTAATGTAATTTGGACATAGATTACACAGCAAATGGGCACCTAGTCTAGTAGCAGCTTGAGTAGCTGGAAGTGCTGGCACCTTTAGAGATGCTGTGGAGTGTCAGATAATGTGACCCTATTTGCCACAATTAAAACATTTAATCAGTTGGAATTTATTGGTGAGGATAACAGTTGATACACTGTGTGAATTTAAGACATTCATAAGTTTAACAAACTAAATGAAGCTACTCATCAAGAGGCCAAGATCCAAATATGCTAACTGATGAATGAGAAAACAGCATTGTGGTGAGAAATCTGTCTGTTTACAATTTCTTGAAATCATGTTACAAATGGTGTTAGTTTCTAGAGGACCCTGAAGTACCTGAATAAGGAAATTATTAGCTGCACCATCTTCTGTAATAAAAATTCCCATGCTAGAAAGTCTTTGCATTGCATGAAATAAAGGGGTGGGGCCAGGGCCCGAACATTTTAAGTAAGTATATCATCCTGCACCAGATAACATTACATGTGCAATAGCTTTAAGATTTTTTCCTGATTTCTTGATTACTCTGTCGGTTTTGATACTAATGTTTTTAATTGAAATTAAAAATGCAGTGGACAGACACATGTGGGTGAGATGAGTCACATCAGATGGCACCATTTGAAAACCCTGAATCATGCTATCCAAATAACCAAGAGTATAAAGATCCTGTAATCCTCTAGGATATCCTGCTCTATCCTATGAAGAATGAAAGTTAAAAGCTGTGTGCATACTGCTTACGTTTATGAGTAGGGTATTCTGCATTTGTTTTTAGTGACTGGAAAGCACATTGACTTCGTACATATCATTACCACAGTTTGACTTTTATTGGCGTGAGGAAGGGGAAGCGTTGTTACTGAGCTGTCTCAGATGTGGGGAAGGAGGGGTATGGAAAGCACAGAAGTGGAGCTTCATCTTATGAACTGATTGTGGAGAATAAACCTGAGTGTGTGAATAAATAAGGAAAGTTTCACATTTTTTTATGAATATCTTGCAAAAGTGAACTCATTTGGTCATATACACTTTTCAAACGAGCTACATTTTGCTTCAGCAGCCCATTGGGAGACATGTTACCATGGTGATCTGATTATTTTGTTATGGTTGTGTCAGGGTTCTTTTCTCTTTTAATTATCTTTTTCATAGGCATTTTGTCAGCACGATGTGAGATTTTACTGACTGTAATCGGTGACTAGCCTGTCTGTTTTGTTTTACATGTTATATTACAAAGATAATAGAGCCACCCTCGCTACATATCACATGTCTATGATTTGTGGATGATTTTTTTTGGCTTTAGTTTTATTTAAAAAATAAAAATAAAAAACCCCAAAAACTTTCATTTATTTTCACCCAATTACTCAAATTAACTGCACCAATGTTGGGAAAGGAAGGATAGAATGTAGCTATCTGATAAAGTAATAAAAAATTGCTTAGATGACACATTAATGGTTGCATCATTGAGTAGCTTCATACTCAAAAGGCTAGATTCTTTCTCTTTTGTAGATATAGACTGTGCTTGCTTCATTGTTATCATTGACAAACCGACACTTACTTGCACCAGAGAACAATTAGGAAAAGAAAAAATGTTCCACTTTTATTTTAATAATGCAAGTTTCAAGGGATTGCCAGCACCTGATTCTGGATAGTGGTCATTGTGCCAAGAGGGGGTGTGCACTGTGCATGTTTGGTGTCATATAAGACTTGCCCAGCTCTTATCACGGTCTAGGAAGTTTATATTTGTCACCCCATGGAAAAGTCATCAGAACTCTAGCTAGTTAATACCAGTTTACCATTTCTAGTACAATCCATGTCAATAATAAAGACTCTGGCATATTTGTAGCTGAGGGGATCCAAGGGAGTCCTAAGTCCAATTAAGATGATGGCTAACAATGACAAAGGGCACACGCCAGGTTTTATCACTCTGTCAAGAGAGATGTGTCTAAGGGATAAGTGATTGTAGATATGTGGGAAGGATGTGAGTGCTGTAACTGGTATATATAATGTTTAAGGTATAATATTAAGGTAGGTTTTTTGTTTTATTTTGTTTTGGTTTGTTTTTTTTTTGCAGAACTGGGGATTGAACTCATACCTTTGCACTTGCTAGGGAAGTGCTTAGTCCACTGAGCCATCTCCTTGGCCCCAATATTTAGGTAGGAGACACGAAATCAATTCTGCAGTATGCAGAGAGAGGGAGAGAGAGAGAGAAAAAGAGAGAGAGAGACAGAGAGAGAGAAAGAGAGAGAGAATATGCTGGATAACACAATTTCTGCCTTGTTTTGCAATTTTTTATGCTCTGAGATATGGTGACCTCTTTCTCAGGGCTCCATTCAAGCCAGAAGCATGGAGCATGGCTCTCCCTCCTGCCTGGACCACACGTTTTTTTTGGGAGCTATGGGGCCAGAGCAACACTGATCTGTGGCCTTGCCTCAAAGACTACACATCAGCACCTAGACTAGACGAATTTGCATTGCCTAAAGCCAGTTTACAGTATACGGAAAAATCCTCGTAAACTCTGTACATAACAATATATGGATATAGAAGCAGTTTAATCAAAATGGGAATAATTGCTGTTCTTTTAAGGAGAGTCTTCCAGATGGTCCTCCATAAATGTGAAAATCATATCAATTAATTAGAATTTAAACATGCTAGAGTGAATGTATATGTGAACTGCATTCTTTTTTTAGAAGTAATAAGTTTAAAATTCAATTAATAATTTCAAGGTTTATGTGATATCTACATGTTGTACCAAATAAAATTCTGTGCTATGTGTGAAACTGAAATAGCCAGGAAAAATATTTATTTGTTTTTAGTTATTTTACAGAATAAAAGAGCCAGTTGTCTCCAGTATAAAAAAATCTAACAAAAATGTAAAGAGCTCTTTTGGGTTTGTTCTCAAATAGGATTATTGCCTCTATAAGCACAGAGGCTCAGCAGTGTTTCTGACATGGTGATATATTGATGTCATCATGAAAAAAATATTCTCTTTGTATCTACCCGATTTTTCTAAGCATGGCAATTTCAACACAACACATACATATATAAGGCTTTTGGACAAACACAATTGTGACTTAAACACGTTAGTAGATAGACCTGTCTGAGAAATGATCCCAATTATTTATCATTGCTCCTGTGAATTTTGTCATGTAGAATTAACTGGAAGGCCATCTTCAGTAGCACCAGGCCGTTAAAATACTAAAAGTCAGAGCCTCTGAGATGAGCTGGGATGTATAATGTTTAATATTTCTTATGTTTCCAGGGTGAATATCTTTCACTGATGCAATTTAATCAGTTTGGAACATTTCTAGAAAATCATAGGTGCTATGTGTTTTTGGAATTAAGTGAAATTTTTGAACTTTGCCTTACATTAATTTTAAATGCCAGGATAGAACCAACTGCTGTGAAAATTAATGAATGAGCTACACCAGTCTGCCTTTACTTTGCACTTCAATGATTTTGTACTCTGAGAACATATGTGATAAACTAAATAAACTGAAATAATATAAATGACATCAAAGAAATAGTAATATATCTGCTATTTGGCTAAGCAGGCACACAGACAATTCAATTATTCTCTGCAGACAATTATTCCATCTCTTCTTAAAGAAATGAATAGAAGAAAATGTTACATTGTGGCTAATCCTAAAGAGTAGTGTTACTATAAAATTTTATTTTTGTATATTTGCAATATATTCTATGTATTATTTTTATTCCTTTGTGTCATATTTCACATTCAAAATGAGCTGTGAAATCCTAAATTCTTAAATCACTCAACTCTATTACATATCAGAGATAACATGGAAGATAAAGATATGGAATTCTACATGTTTAAGTTTAGGGTGTTTTTTTCTCCATAATTTTATTGATAAATAAATAGCAATGAGACAGTTTCAAATTAAATTGGTAGGACAGTTTCATAATTAACACCTTGCATACATTCCCCCCAGTGGTTAATTGCTATACAAGATGCGGACATGATATCCTATCTACAAACACCATTAAACAAATCACTCTAGTCATTAAGAGAATGTATCTATATATCTATTCTAACCACTTTGAATATGCAGATACAAAATGGACATTCATCTGTATACCCTTTTTTGTTAAGT
>NDGN011365906.1:0-10850 GCA_002564285.1 Tympanoctomys barrerae | reverse complement strand
TCAGAAATTTTATATCTTCTTGACTCATATCTAGGAATCTGTCCAATTCTTCTGTGTTTTCCTTCCTATGAGAGTAAAGATTTTTTTAGTAAGTATTGATGATATTCTGATTACCACAGGATCTATAGTAATTTCACCTTTTTCATTCCTCATTGCTTGAATCTGAGGGGTTTTTTCTTGAGATTGGTGAAGGATTTATCAATTTAATTCAATCTTTCAAAGAACCACCTCTTTGATTCATTAATTCTTTGCATTGTTTTTCTTGACTAAATTGCATTAATTTCCAATCTGATCTTTGCAATTTCCTCCCTTCTTTGGGCTTTGGGATTGACTTGCTGTTCTTTTTCTAGAAACTTAAGATACAGAATTAGACTATTTATGTGTTCTCATTATGTTTTGCTCTGTTAGAATTTACTACTATAAATTTCCCTCTGAGAATGCATCCCACAAATTCCAATAACTTGTGTTTGGATTTTCATTAGATGGTAGGTATTGTTTAATTTCTTCTTTAATTTCATCTGTGACCCACTGGTAATTCAAGAAGATGTTACTTACTTTCCAAGTGTTTATGGAGTTTTTGCAGTTTCTTTTGTTGTTTATTTCCAGTTTCATTGCACTGGTCAAATAATATGCACAGAATAATTTCAGTACTCTTACATTTACCCAAGGAATGTTCTATAGATTAGTATGTGGTGTATTTTAGAAAATGTCCCATGTGCAGCTGAAAAGAATGTGTATTCAGATGTTATTGGATTGAACACTCTGTAAATGTCCACAAAATCCATTTGTTTAAAGGTTTGGTTCAGTACTGCTACCTCTTTGCTAATTTTTTGTCTAGTTGATCTACCACTTTGAGTAAATGGGGTGTTAAGGTCCCACCTTAAGACTGTGTCATTAGTTATTTGATATTTCATGTCCTCTAAAATTTGTCTTATATAGTTAGGTGTGCCTATATTTGGTGCATACATATTAATGGTTGTTATTTCTTCCTCTTTTTTGTAGCTGTCTCAGCCCATCCTGAAGATGGGGTTGGCATGGCATGTGGTGCCAGGGATCAAACTGCAGTCTCTGCACTTTGCCTAAGCTTACCTAATCAGGTGCTTTAGACTGATGAGCTATTTCGCCATGTTATCTCTTCCTCTTGATGTTTTCTCCTAACAAACATGTAGTGATCTTCTTTATCTCATTTGATCATTTTTTGTTTGAAGTTCACATTGTCTGAAAACAGAATAGCTACCTCTTCTTTTTCCTGAGTTCCTGGTGCATGGAATATTGTTTTCCATCCTTTGACGTTCAGCCTATGACTTTCCATTTCATTTAAATATGTTTTATGTATCCAGAATATTGTTAGGTTTTGTTTCTTGATTCACTCTGCCAGTCTATTTCTTTTAATTGGTGAATTGAGGCCATTGACATCAATGGTTATAATGTGATATATAGTAGCTTATCTTTCTCATGATTTTTTCTTTCTGTAGGTTCCATACTTTTGCCTTGTATTTAATTGCTTACCCTGTGTGTTGGTTTCCTTTTGTTGTTCTTGGAATTGTGATCATTTTGATCTGTCTCTAGAATATCTTTCAGAGTGCTCTTTGTACCATTGCTTTGGTGGTCATGAATTTCTTCAGTTGTTTTTTGTCATGTAAGAATTTTACTTTCCCATTAATGTTTTAATAGTTTTTCAGGGTACATCAATCTAGGTTGGAAGTTGTTTTCTTTCAGGACCTGAAATATTTAACTCTCTAACAGCTTTTAACATGTACTTCTTGTGCTGAATTTCTAAGATCTTGATTACCATATGTCTGGGTATAGATATACTTCACTTGATACTAATTGAAACTGAATATGCATACTTATCTATATGTCAGTTTCTTTCCCAATTGTTTTGTTAGTACTTTTGCAAATAGCCTTGTTATGTCATTTATTTGAACTTTTTCTTTTTCATTGACACCTATCAAACTTACGTTTTTCAACTTTTCATCATCTTATAGCTGTTAAATAATTACTTCCTTGATCCTTATTATTTTTAAGGAATCTTTCCTTTCTTTGTATCTAGCTGCAATGATGTCTTTAATGTCTGAAAGTCTATCTTAAGTTTCACTGAAACAGTTTTGCCAGCTTTTAATGAAATGTTTACTTTCTTGGGTATCTCTTTGAATCTGTTTCATCCATTCTATTTCTTTCCTACATTGTTCATTCAAGGTTTCCATCATTTTCAATGTTCCTCTATTTTTTATCAATGTTTCTTTATATAGGCTCATCAATTCCCTCATTATGATTATTTTTTTACCTGAGAGATTATTTCTGATTATATCTGAATTGTATCTGATTTCCTCTATGTGCACCTGGCATTGTTTGTCTGTTTTAACTGCTATCACTTCAGAGATTTCAGGTGTGTCACTTTCCATTTCTTCTATGCTGATGTCTCCTGAACTCATTCTGGGTGGTCTGTGAGCCTGAGATTGCATTTTTCTCCCATGTCTTTTCATTTTCTATTCCAGAAAAAAAAATCTTCATTTTTTTATGTCTTTGATAATTCTTGTGAAATTTGGGTAGTAGGTCACTATATCACTACTATCAAGGCCATTCTATAAGTCTATATTCTGTGTGTCAGAGATTCTTGGTTTGCATCCGTCCCAAGATCCTGCCTTCCCAATTAATTGAGAGTGGGATGTTGGTTTCCACTTGGCACTGTCTTCTGTCTTTAGGTGCATGGTTTGCATGAAGTTATTAACCCAGCATTACCCAATATTGTTATCCAAAGGAAAATAAGAGATCAAAACAGATATAATATACTAGCTGCAGTGGTACAATGAACAATAATATAAAACAAAATTTGAAAATTGACAAACTTTGGTAACTGGTACTTTAGACTGCAGGAGCAAAATGTATAGTTATATAATAAAGCAAATTGTAAGTTGCGAGTTTGTGTGCAAAATGTTTTCGCTTCCTAGAGCAGATTTATGCTGCGTTCTTCTGACCAGGCCCATTTACAGTTAGGTTCCACATGCTTCACTTCATGTTGTGTAACGGGCCAGGAACCCAGATTCCTCTGGCCAACCTAGTTACCCAGAGCACCTGGGTAACTGAGCACCTCCACATCAGCAGTAGAATACAGTTGTATTCTTGAGTTTCTTATGTACTCTGTATATTAATCCCATAAAAGAAGTATGCCCTGAAATTTCTTCTCTCATTCCATAAGTTAGCCTTTCACTCTGGTTTTTTTCATGATGAAATATATTGACAATGCAAAATTTTTGTCTGTTTTTGTTTTTGTTGCCTGCCTGTTTGGGGGGGGCATAAGCAAAAATCACATGACAAAAATAGGTCAAAATTTTCCTTCAAGGTTTTTTCTAGAATGTTTACATATTCAGTTTTAAGTTTTTCCTCATTTAATTTGATTATTTTGTATTGTGTGAGATGATTATCTGAGTTGTTTTTTCTATTTTTGAATACTTAGTTTTCCCATCATCATCATTCATGGAAGACATAGTCCTTTTTACAAAGTGTAATCTTGATAAAATTGTGAATTTCTTTTTTTGCCTTAGAGTTTTTGTTTTGTTTGTTTCTTGCAATGTGAATTGAACCCAAAGCTTTTGCATTGCATTACATCTATTATCCTGTTTTATATTTTAAGACCAGGTCTCACTGAGTCACAAATGCATGTAGACTAGGAATAAATTTATGATTTTCCTGCCTCAGCCTCCCAAAGTACTGTGATTATATATACATGCTTAGTTACACCCAGCTACACCTAGGCTCTTTACTGTATTCAATTGGTCTTTACTGTATTATCTAATTGTCTTTTTATGCCAGTATCATCTGTTTTATTATTATCATTTTGGATTATGTGTTCAGATCAAGCAATGTAGTGTGCCAGCCTTCTTTTACCTCACAGAGGCACACAAAAAGTCTAAGTGAGTTAATGTTATTGGCAAAAACTTTTATGTATATTTTATATTCCATACCTTTTTATTTTAACACTGAGGGATATGTATCACTGTGCATTCTTCATGTCACTAGCAGAGTCCCCATGACCTTAGTGACTGCTCTAGGATTAAAAGCATCATTGACAATAATGTGGCCATGCGATAATTGATCATGATTTCACAATTGGGTGTGTTACTACTCACACTTCTTCATAATTAAAACGAGTATTTTAAAACAATCCAATCACTCACAAAATGGAAACCACAAGGAAAATGTGAGTCATGGCAGTAGCATAACTATGAGAAAGAATTGTAGAGCATACTATGAAGACCACGTTTTCCAGTGCTGTTGAAATCAAATGGCCACATCACAGCACTGATGAAAACTGCCTCCTCCTCTTACTGTGGTGCATCCTTGATCTCAGAAGCACTTTAAAGCTCTTTGACTTATTTAGGCTTTGGTAGAAACATCATGAACCATAGCAAGAGGGGGACTGTTCCTTATCCCCAGGGAGCCATCAATGAAAATAAACCTTTTCATCTCTGTTTAATGGTACTTTTCATTTGTGCAACAATAGACATACATTAAGAACACAGAATCCTACAAAATATGACATATATGAAAATACCTGAAAAACAAGTGGTTATTTCAGGGATGTTCCAGTACCTTCAAATAAAGAAAATATGTTAGATTACCAAAGGTCTTTGTAAAAGAATCACAAAAAGCTTTCTACTAATGTAATTTTGTACATGAATCTTTTGTGTAAATGATTAGTTCATTAGATGGTAAAGATAAAGAAAAATCATTCAATATGTCTGTCAATAGGTGAATGACTATTTATTTTATTTTATTATTATTTTTAATACAGGGACTTGTTTTGATGCAGTTTGGACTTGTAGGGACTCCTCCTGTCTCACCTTCCTTCTCAGTACAGCAAAAGCAAGTTTTGTCTGAATTCATAAATATATATGTTTTCCATGTTCTACTCTGTCACTACTAAGCAACAATGTACAAGCACAGTGGGGCAGAAACAGTAATTTGAAAATCATTTTAACCTTGTCATACCCAATTTAGGAGAGAAAAGTGAAGTAAGAAGACGAAGCACAGGGAACACTGGAAGTGGAGGGAAAAGAGAGGTTCCATAGGACAAAGAGGCCTTTTGCCACCAGAACCGAAGACTGAGTAGAAGCAGCTCAGCTCTTGGCAGTATGAGATTGTTACCTGGAGACTGCTCCATGTTCGGCAGCGCTGGACATGTTTTTGTGACGATTGAAAAGCCTTTTATTCAAATGGTGATTTAAAGAGAAACCTCTCTCTGTTCAAAGTGGGTAGAAATTAGGTCTACTATTTGAGAATCTTGCTAAGACTAGAAGCAAACATGGCCACAATGCCACATTTTCAAAGGTACATGACAATCTTTGCAGAGTTTTTACTGTATATTGATTGTGTATAACTATTTGTAGATAATAAAGATTTTTCTGCACCATTCAAATTTCTTAGTAAATATCATATTTAGTGATCATATAATGTTTACTCTATCAATTACCACAATTACTCATCCATTTGGCAATTACCACACAGAAAAGCCTGGAATATATGCTTCCCCAGAGCTGAGATTACAGGCGTGTACCCCCGTGCCCGGTTTCAGTGGGCAGCATGGTGTGCATAGGGTTCCAGGGCCAGCACAGCACACGGTACCGGGGACTGACCCTGGGTCCTGACGCTTGCCGGGCAGGCACTCACACCACCAAGCTATCTCCCCAGCCCTGGAATCAACACTTAATCCCTAAAATCGGCTCTTATTTTCAGAACACTTACTCAAGGTAGATAATGGTAAATTTAATCAGTATATGTGAAAAAACACAACTTTATAAATTTTTAAGTATGTTGATAATATGATTCCTAGAAAGACTTTATGCAATTCTCTTCCTTCCATGGTTTATGTGAATGCTTTTATCACCACACCAACATAAGCACTAAGTAGCACTTTATTTTATTATTTATTTGATAACCATTTCCTGTACTTATATCCATTTCATTTCATAACTATGTAGTTGAATAGTTTTCATATATTCCTTATCTATCTATAGTAGTACACATATCTATTTTTGTAGTAAAATTCTCTTATTAATTCACGTGTATATCTCATATAACAAAAGATAAAATTATTTGCCTATTTTTGATAAAAGCATTATCCCACTTATTAATTTTTTAAATTTTATGGTAGCTTTACATTAAAAACTGTTCATCCTTTAATAATTTCACTATGATTTTTTCCATTATATCAAAATATCAAATGAATAGATTTCTAAATAATCTTTACCTGTTCAGAAAAGAAATAAATTAATAACAATTAAACAGAAGCTTTGCTTTTTTTTTTTCTTATTCAAGTCAGAACTTAATCTCTTTTCAAATTTTGGGCATAATACATTACTAATGTTATGCAACAAAATCATTCCAGGGCAACTTATCGCTACTCAGGCAACAGCAGCTGGAGCACAATCACCATCAAGAGCACCTTGCGAGAAGGGCTAGGTTGCTCAGTGATTAGGTAGATGGTCAGCAGATACTTAAAGTGTCTGCCTTCTGGTGTCTACATCAGCTACAGAGATCTGCTTCATACTAAACCACATACTTTGCTGAACAGGAATACAAAAGATTGGTCATTGTAGCCTGTTTTTTAATAAATTTAATAACTAAATCCACTGAAGAGTTTCATACTTGGTTGTCACAGGATTCATCTTAGTATAGAGCCTTCCTCTTCCCAATCCCATTTTTCTTCCTTTTCAAAGATGCCTAACACCCACTTGCATCACTAAATCTTCCACAGTGCTTACTATGGAGAATCTACTCAGAAGCAGCAGCTGAACTGGGCATTCGTGTGCTTAGCAAGCTGGGGCAACTGGCAAGTGAAGTTCAGCTGGAGCTGTGAACTCAGGGATCCAGTTTCTCTTGATGATTTTTTAAAAGATTTATGTATTTGAAACAGGGTATCACTACACAGCTTAGATTCACAGTGATCCTGCTGTCTCAGCCTTCCCAGTGCTAGAATACGAGCATGCACCACCAAGCCTGGTTGCCATGATCCACACTGTGCAGGGCTGACAGGACATGCAGTACCAGGGATCCAACCCGGCTCCTTGAGCTCACCAATCAGGCACTCAGATTGGTCAGCTATCTCCCCTGACCTTTATAATGTTTTATTTCCAGGATACTTGGCTTCCTCTCAAAAAGTATAACTTTCAAGTTTTTGATAGGTACAGCCCATTCATGAAATGCTATTTGTGACATAGGTTTTTTTTTTTTTTACATACCACTATGAAGCTACTGTAGAACTCTGTTTGATTTAGTTTATCCTGGGTGAATATTTACTTAAAATTTTTATCTTTAAGCTGGCCAGATAGCTCAGCAGATTAAATCGCCTGCTTAGGCAGATGAAGAGACCAGGGTTTGATTCCTGGCATGCTGTGCTGGTCCCGCACATGAGGCATGCTGAGAAGGTGATTGGGACAGGCGGTGTGTACTTGTAATCCCAAGACTTGAGAGGCCAAAAAACAGGAGGATCACTATGAGCCCAATCTCTGAAATGAGACCCTGCACTAAATACATAAAAATAGATAAGTACATAAAATTCTTATCACTGTTAGACAATAGTTTTAAAGAACTAATGGAAGAGAATTCTTTTATTTCATTTTATACCCAATACCTAATACTAATTTCCCCCAAATACCCATGTGGGGTGCAAGTGCAGAATTTCCAGGCACCATTAAAGAACTCTGGTGGACTCTGGGCAGCCTTCAACACTCTGGCAAGCTGTGGCCTTTCTTAGCCCTCACCATGCAGGTGTGCAGCTTCTATCAGTCCAAACTTATAAAAACTTTGGAGAACCTTGAGTGGCCTGTGAGACGCAGGAGAGCTGCAATTTTGGGGCCCAGCACAGGCAGGTTCAGAACTTTCTTGGAACCATATAAGAACTTCAGTGGACTCTGGGTAGCCAGCAAGGCTCTGTCTAGATGATTACTGGAAGATTCAAAAATGCCAAAACACAGGTGCAAATGGCAATTTTAATTCTCTAGCCCACACAGAACAAATCCAGGAAACAAAGACATACAAGAATTTCAAAATCACACACCTGAAAGCTCTGATATGATAGCAACTAATGTAAAGAAACCGGTTAATCAGGCTACAGAAGAACTAAGAGCAGAAATAATCTCTCAGATCCAAAAAGAAAGGACAAAAATTGTAAAGAATTGCTTAGCACAGATAAAGAAGATACAGATTAAAAAATGGAGGACAATAGGAAAATGACAGAAACACTGAATAAGCAATAAGGAAAAAATTAGAATGCACAAAAAAGATCCAAACATATATCAGGAAATTAACAACTCCATTGAAAGCTGGCAAAACCACATGAATAAAACTGAAGATAGACTTTCAGACCTCGAAGTTAGTAGTGCAGCTAATGAACGTGACATGAAAGATCTCTTAAAACTAACAAGGAATGAGGAAATAACAATTCAGGAGCTACAAGATGACACAAAGAAAAATAATATAGAGATAATGGGAGTCAATGAAGCAGCAGAAGAAGCAAAAATGATATAAAAAAAGTATTTGCAGAAGGACTAGCAGAAAATTTAACAAATATGAGAAAAGAAACTGAAAGACAGATAAGCAAGTCATACAGAATTCCACACAACCATAATCACAACAAATTTATGCTTAAACATATAATAATCAAGATCTCAAATATTCAGCAAAAAAATAGAATTTTCAAAGCTGCTAGAGAAAAGAAATAGATAACCTACAGTGGAAAGCGCATTAGAATCTTGGGAGATTTCTCAAAAAACCATCAAATCAAGAAGAGGTTGGAGTATTTCAGCTCCTGAAAGAAAATAACTTCCAACCCAGAGATACCCTGCAAAACTATTTATCAAATTCAATGGTAAAATAAGATCATTTAATGACAAAGAACAATTGAATTAATTCACGACCATCAAATCAACCCTACAAACAGTATTGACAGACATTCTAAAGTGAGACAGAAACTAACACATTTCCAAGAACAGCACAAAGCAACCTCAAAAAGAACAAGTAATTAAAAAGAGGGGAAAAGTACAGAACCTATACCAGGAAAATAACATGACAAAGAAGAAATACATATCAGTTATAATGATCAATGTAAACAAGTTCAATTTACCAATCAAAAGAAACAGACCATCAGAGTGGACTAAAAAACAAAATGCAACAATGTGGGGCTGGGAGAAGGCTCATTGGAAAAAGCACTTCCCTGGCAAGCACAAGGGTCTGAGTTCAATCCCTGATTCTGAAAAAAAAAAAAAATCCAACTATCTACTGTACATAAGAAACACATTTAATTAAAAGGGAAATTCACAGACTAAAAGTCAAAGGATGGAAAACAATCCTCTGTCTCACAGGAAATCAGAAAAAAAGCTGGGGTAGTTATTCTGGTTGTTGACAATATAAACTCGTAACTACAACTCATTCAAAGGGATAAAAATCATCACTACATACTTGTGAAGGGAAAACTGTAACAGAAAGAGATAAGATTATAAATCTATATCCACCCAATGTAGCAACAGCCACCTACATAAGACAAACTTTAACAGACATCAACAATGATGGGCAAAATTAACAAGCCACTGTCACAATAAGATAGATGCACTAGGCAAAAGTAGCAAAGAAATAACAGAAATAAATGAAACTTGTGAATAAATTGACTTGGTAGATCTTTATAGAATGTTTCACCCAGAAACAACAAAATACACGTCCTTCTAGCTGCACATGGGACATTTATACGAACACACAGAACAGTCTTATGTAAATGCAAATCAAATGAAATTATCCCATGCATGCTCTGTCATCACAGGCAAACTATAAATCACTGACAAAAGAAACTACAAAAACACCATAAACACATGGAAAATAAACAGTAAATTCCAAAACAACCAACAGGTCACAGGTGAATTTAAAGAAGGAATTAAAAAATATTTACAATGAAACTAAAATGCAGATACAACCTACTGAAAACTATGGGATGCAAATAAAGAAGTCAAAGGAGGAAAATTCATATCAGTAAATTTGCACATTAAGAAAACAGAACACAGACCCAGTGCCAGACCAGGTACGGTGAGTGTTTGGGAGAGCTTCCTGCTACCCTGCGCCGGCGGGACCAGTCCCAGCCCAGGCGCAGCATGGGCCAGATCCTCTGCCATCCACTCGGGATGACCCCCACCGCTCCACAGCACCTCCCCGACCCCGCCCGCCAAGTAGGAATTTCTGCCGAATTTGGGGAACCCCCAGACCCAGGTCCCATGAGTGTGTGGGAGAGCTTCCTGCTACTCTGCGCTGGCTGGACCAGTCCCAGCCCAGGCACAGCAGGGGCCAGACCCTCTCCCACACCCCGTGGGACACTCGCCCACCACTCCACAGCACCTCCCACACCCCGCCTGCCCAGGAGGAATTCTTCTCCCCCCTACTCCACCTTGCCCCTTCCAGGCACAGCTCAGGCCTGGCATACATGCCTGGGGTATAACCCTGTAGCTGCAATCCCTGCAGAGAGTGTAGAGGATAGATACACCCAGCTACCCCAGGAGAAGAACATCTTGCCACAGGTGCACAACAGGTTCACCCTCAAGGGTAACAGCAGGAAGGAGCTGAGCAGAGCAGCCAGACACAAGCCAGGCACAGCTGGATAAGTCCACACTTTGTAGAGCTGCACTTGACCTTCAGTACTTGCGAAAGTTATAACTACAGCAAAGATCTACAACAAAGGTTAGAAGTCAGTGCTACACAAAATGACCAGAAGAACAAAATGCAACCTCAGAACCCAAGCCCACACTTAACAAGTGCAGAGGACACTAACACAGAACAAATTGGAAATCACACAGATGAAAGCAGTGAAT
>NDGN011365885.1:0-16359 GCA_002564285.1 Tympanoctomys barrerae | reverse complement strand
CATACTTTTAATATATATATATATATATATATATATATATATATATATATATATAAAACCTTGCTACCTTTTATACTTGTCTTAACCAAGTCTTTTTGTTCAGGACATAAAGAACCTAGAAGCCACTTCTATAAAGAAAGCCCAACATTCCAGTATCCCAGTAACATTCTGGGCAAGGACCCCAGAAACTTAGTAACACCCATGAGAACACCAATCATCTAAAAAGGAAGACATTTTCCCTCTGCAACTCCAAGAGCAACTTGTAACTAAGATGTCCATAAATGTCATAATCACCCTACCTAGTTCCCTGAACCCTGGCAGTAGCTCTTTCTCATGTGCATAGAAAGATATGCAACCCCACATGCTGTGCAGATGACATTGTGGCACTTCCCTCCTTGCCTGAAATGGAAATGTTCTCTATATCTACTTTTATCCCACCTCTCCTCCTGCATGACCTTCAATGTACCTTCACTGAACTGTGGGACTGAAAACCATAAAAGGACCAAGGAGGTTCGCAAGGGTCCAGATAGGACCCCGCTTCCTGGTGGTTGTACTGCACAATGATGTTTTCATCATAATGGATCCAGAGATGGTTACCACAGGCCTCAAATGGACCTGAAAACCTATCACCTCATATTTTTACTGTTTGGATCCCTTAGGATACACAGGCACTGCAGTCTTGCAGCCCCATACAGTTCTCAGTGCAGGGCAAGCTCTTCAGGCAGCAGCTCGGGAGCATAGGGTCACACCCTACAGCCCTCATTCTGCTCAGGTTCGTGACATCCACCTTTGTGATGTTTTCACAGTGAGACAGAATCACCTAATGATGCATTTCTCAGAGGACATCTCGTTTTAAAAAAATAGATAGTGGAAAAGTTGGGTGTGGTGATAACATGCTTGTGTATCAAAAACAAAAAAAAATTTACGTTGTTTTTCAATTGCACAACATTAATAATTTATGATTGTTGAATCCAGAATTAGTATTATCATTTTACATTGAGATCCGGTGGTCAGAGGAAGGAGTTTCCCAGTGTGGCAGGCAGGGCATGGCAGGATGATCAGCAAAACTGTTTTGTTTGTGTGTGCATTTTTGAGACAGGTCTCACTCTACAGCTTCAGCTGGTCTTGAACTCACTGTGTAGCCCAAGCTGGCTCAACTTGAAGCAAGCCTCCAGTCTGAGCCTCCTGCGTGCTAGGATTACAGGCATATACCACCTTCCCCAGGTTTGATCAACAAAAACCTTTGACACATGAAAAATGTTAGGACAGTTCTGAGGAGGAAAAAGAGAGATATAAATAGAGAGATACAGAGATCAAAAGATCAATGTAGAATTTCTGATTGTTGAAAGCAAAGGTTGTTTATATAATTCTAAATGGACGAAGGTGGCTGGCATGTGTCTAGGGTGTTGCAGGGGCAATGGATCTATGGGTGCCTTTACAGTAGCCACGCAGCTTCTTATTTTTAAGTGCCAAGCTTTATAATATATTGAGAATCTATGTAATCTTAAGTGAAAATCATGAGTTAAAGTTTAAATTAAGAACCATGCGGGGGTGGGGGGATAGCTAAGTAGAATAAGCGCTTGCCTGGCAAGCACTAGGAGGGCCTGAATTCAATCCCTGGTTCTGGCAAGAAACAAAACAAAACAAAAACAAAAACAAAAAACAGGAACTGTGGGGAGATCTAGTTTCCCAAATTCACTAAAAAAAAAAAAAAAAGAAACAAGTTTAGAGTATTAGAGAAAAAACATTGAAATCTGCTGCCTTGGTTTCCAGTAACACTCATTAGCAGGCGGGCAGACACAAATGACCTGACCCATGCACCTAACCTCTGTGTGTCTTATGCAGGCTTCCTTAGCAGGATGAGGGGGTCACCCCTGCAGCCTGTGGACAGCCACTTTCTCTTTCAGACCACTTCACTGTATTCTATTAAGCACGACTCTTTACTCAAAGTCACCCCCCCCACACACAACAGTCACATTCTTCATTAGTTTAACTTCTCTAAGCCTTGTAAAAATGCTATGGGGTAGGAACTGATGAGATTTCCATCAAACATGGAGAAATTAAGGTACAGAGAGATTAGGTAATGTCCTCAATGTCGCTCAGCTGGGAGGTGACAGAGTCAGAACTACTTCTATGGTGATCCCTAGTTTAGAGTAGATAGCAGAGGGAAAAGACAACTTCAAAACCAAAATGCAGAGAAACAAATAGCAGACGAGTTAGGCTTGATGGCTGGGGCATGCCTGCAACCCAAGCACTCCGGGAAGCAGAAGCTGGAGGGTGGAAAGCTAGAGCCCAAGGGGGCGGGAAGGAAGGAGAAGGGGAAGCAAACACAATTCAGACGTGCTGTGTGCCTGTTCCCACTCCCCATGGTGAACGCGATCATTGTGCATAGCTATACTTGTAAATATAAAAGTAAAAGAGAAGTAGAGTCCAGTTTGGGTAACTTAACAGTTTAGTAAGGAACATATCTCAAAATAAAAAGCAAAAAAGGTCTGGGAATGCAGCTCAGTGTGAAGGCCTTGGGTTTGATTCTCAGTACTGAAAACAAAACGAAACAACACAAAAGAAACACAGAGCAGAAAAATGTATCCTATTTTCTACACTCAGGAGATGTTTATCAGACTTCTTTGGCCCAGGGTTCCTGTTTCTGTGTCCAAACTGCATGGTTTGTGAGTAGCTTGGATTCACCTGTGGGCAAGCTAAGACTCTGGTCTGAAGCTGCAGATGGAATCAAGTGTGGGTGACCCATTTAGCGACACTGGTTTCCGTGGGTCCTATAAATGTCTTATTCAGAAGCGTAGGTGGTAGAGGCTAGGTAATTAGTCTTGCAGGTCACTAGTGAAATGCCTTAAACCAGAAAGCACCAAAGCCTCCCAAGAAATTATTTTTCCTGGCTTCCTCCATACGACCTCATAATTCCAATTTCAGATGTCTGGAGTGGGCAAAATGCTCCTATGGTTTCTTTTGCAGCAATGAGGAAAGCAAATTAGGCTGACTAGAGTGCAGCTGAGGAGAGAAACTTGTTTTCCTGCTATTTCTTGCCACTGTCTTCAGGGGATGTCACAAAGTATTTGCCAACTGACAGGGTGGAGGGGCGGGAGAGGACTTGGAAGGTGAAGGTACCTTAAGAAATTTGCTGCTTTGTAAAATGAAAACTACTTTAAAAATACAACCCTTTCTGAGAACACACCCCTCTCTTCCCTGAACAACATAAACTGTCCAAAAGCAAGCCCTACATTTCTAGGTAGTTTGGTAACTTTTACTGCGTCTTTGCACAAATGCCTTGTGACTACTTTTGGACAACTCTGGGACATTTCAATATCCTCACGATTTTAGGGACACTTTGCAACTGCAAACCAAGCCCCACACCCTGGATTTGGCCTCCCTGGAGCAACTTACTATTAGACTAACAAAGACTGTCTTTTGGCCAAATCTTTCCTCTGGTTCCTCTGCTAAAGTAGGCCTGACCTTGGCTTCCCTCTCTGTCCTTGTAGAATCCAGTTTGCGCAAGAATCCTGCAAAATCAGTTTAGTGAAAATCCCCCACCCTTGGTATCTGACCAGCCTCCATCCTTATCACTCTGTCCTGCCTTGAGCAATAATCCTATCAAATCCCTGAGGTTTGTTCTTGGTAATTTTCTATCCACTGATCCCACCTGTCTTCGTTCTCCTTGTCAAAGCTGGAATGGAATCCAATCTCTTTCCCCCCACTGTTGGAGCCCACTGAAGTGGCCTCTATTCCTGTGGACATAGGAGGGTAGTAGATAAGCACTCATATGTCCCTGAGCTCTGACCCTTCCCTGCCCCATAGAAAGGCTGAGGTCACAAAACACTGGGAGGCTGAGGGAAGGGAAAGCGAGACAGGGCAGTTTTTCTTCTTTCTGGTCTTGTTATCCTGCCCTAATCTTTGCACTGCCTGCTTAACAGAGCTGAATTCTTGCTCTACGCTAATCTTGTTTATCTGAGGACTGGAAACCTGTGGGCCAGAGGTCCCACTTCAGGTGGGCCGGCTGAAACCGGTTGCATCTCAGACAGCTGCTAGAGTGCGACCAGACAACCTTCCAAGTGACACACAGCCGAGAGCCACCACAGTTGACAATTGCCATGATGAAGGCTGGAAAGAAGCACAAAAGAAAGGAAAAGACCCAAATCTCTGCTTATTCCCAGGAAAACTACAACTGTTCCTCGCCTTTATTAGCCTACCCTGCCCATCATGCCTCTTACCCTATACCCATGACCTCCCAAGCCCTAACACGGTGGGGATATTGGTTTGCAAAATTATTTTGTACTTCTTCCATTTTTGGCTAAAGGATAAAATTCTCATTTGCTGCTTAGTTGGCTCTCAATCTTGTTATTAATTTTGTAATTCTGGAAGGGAAAAAGGTCCCAGGTTAAGATCAGAAATTGTCGAGTTTAAGGATGAAACACTTAGGAGTTACAAGGGCTGTTGAGGAGTAATGAATTGGGCTCTCTTCAATTTTCTTTTGAAAAAATACAAATCAGGTTGAAAATATTTTTTACAGTTTCCTTTGGTTATTTAGATCATGTTTCTCTGGCTTGGGCTGACCTTGTGCCAACCATACAGAGCTATAGTGATGAAGAGCTTTTGGAAAATCACACAAGAAATGCCAGCAAGCATTAAAAACAAATCTCTCATTGAGCAGATGGGATTTTAGGCCGTCAGGACAGGGATGCCACAAGTCACGTCAGGCTGTGTCTGCACTAAAGAAAATGGAGGAAAGCAGAACGGTGCGTCAGAACCGGGGTGTCCCGGTCCTCGCCGTGGCCTGCGTGTACGAGGCCGGTCAGTCTCCTCACTCCTGCTGAGCCTCTTTCCACATGGCACTGGCTTCAAGGATCACATAAGAGCTGGGAAACTCATCTACTGTCCTGTGGAACACATTCTAGAGCTCAGGAAATGTTTACTAAGAATTGCAGACCCAAATGTTGACACATCTTGGCATCAGGGAGCCCCAAAATGTTGTAAATGTCGTGTAACATACTACAAATGCATCTATTACGTTGAACACGCTTTTAAGTTAATTGGAAAGTATAGAAAAAAATTGAGCAGTCTCTCTCATGAGTTTGGTCAAACAACTGTGTCTTAATGAATGAATTTGGTCCAACAGGGCTAAAGTAACTCTCTCTCTCTCTCTCTCTCTCTCTCTCTCTCTCTCTCTCTCTCCCCCCTTCCTCTCGCTCTCTCTGCCTCTACCCCCACTCAGTTTAAAGTATGGCTTACAAAATGCTCATTTATTCATTAAACAAGAATTTGAGGCCTTCCTCCAGGTAAAGCAACATCTCATACTCATCAAACTGCTTTTTTTTTGGTGGAACCGGGGATTGAACTGAGGCCCTTGCGCTTGCCAGGGAAGAGCCTATTCCACTGAGCCATCTCCCCGGCCCCTAAACTGCTAATTGGAGACAGAACAGCGCCCTACAGTTTATAAAATACTTGTAAATGCATTGACTTATTTGAGTAGCAAATCAGATATATGACATATGCTTTCTTTTTGTTTTTGTTTTAATGAAAAAGGCTACAAAGTGCTTATATGGCTTGTTAAGGGTCCCAGATTCAGTAAGTACTGGAGACAGCATTTGAGCTTGAGGCGTCTGACTTTCCAAATTCAACATTTTCTTCATCCCTGTGTGCTGAGAGCTGACCGTGTCCCCCCTAACTCTTATACCAGGTGCTTTTGGACCCAGGGCCTTTGATGAGGGAATGAAGGTAAAATGATGTGAAACTGGAGGACTCCAATACAGTGTGGCCAGTAGGGAGAAAGACTAAAAGGAAAGTTAGATAATAGGAGACAAGGAGATACATATGCAAAGAGGGCACCAAGCACTGGAGGAGGGAAGCGAGATGAGAAGAGCATGGAGCTCTGTTATGTCTACGGGCCAACTCCGCGTGATGAACATAGTCATTACCTACTGCTGCCATCTTAGTAAAAATACAAATTTTTTAAAAAGTGACTTCATGTTTGCAATGACATTTAAAAAGTATTTCAGTAAAGTGTAGAGATTGACAACATAAGGCATACATTTTTTTAAAATAAAAGGGGAGGGACTGGAGTAGAGCTCAATAGTAGAATGTGGGCCTTGATGATTGTAATGAAACTCAGGCGCACTAAATGTAGTGTCCAAAATTACCTTCAGGCTATGAGGGTAGGTGTACACAAAACATAAAGGAATTTTGGTATTAGTCTTGGGTCCCATTCCCCAAATATCTCATTCTGTATCTGCAAATATTTCAAACTAAAACAAAAATCTGAATTACTGCTGGTCCCGAGCATTTCAGGTAAGGAACACCGAACCTGTACTCAGGACTCGTGCAGCTTTCGCTAGCTCGCTTATTCCATTCATCAGGACTTCTTACTCCGCCGGCACCATCTCTTCTCCTTTGGCTGTATTTCCTTTCCATCTCTAGGGCCTTTCAGGCTGCTACTAGACCTTTAAGGTCCACATCAAGCACCACCATCGTTACCTGGTTTTGGGTGCCAGAGTTTCTTTCCAGAGGGGATGTCTAGGTTCTTTCTGTCCTGGGCAAAGAATTGGTCAAGAAAGGCACAAATGGTATCAAAGTTTTGTTAAAGGTAGGGAAAGAAACAGGTTCTGCAGAGTTAGTCTGGGCCAAGCAAAAGAAAGAAAAGAAGTATAACCTACAGCGTGAGGGTAGGCTGGCAGATGAGATGGACCACAGCGGCACAATCCCAGTGTGCATGGTCAGGTTTGTATCACCCACTCCTCCAGCTGACATCAGTTCTAGGCTACCCTATGAAAACCTACTGGAGTTCTTGCAAGATATTCAAGTGCAGGGCTTTGGGAACTGCTCTGCGCATGTGTCTCGGGGTTTTGTAATGAACAGGTCATACCTACTCCCCAGCCAGCTCCACCACACCCTCATCTCCCATCTTCCCATCATGCCACCCTCCTCTGTGTATTACTCTCCTGGTAATTTCTTTCTCAAGGTCAGAAAAGCACTCAGTCTTAGTAGGCAGCTAAATTGGGTTTTCAGTTCTAGCTCTACTCCTGAAGAGCTGTGTGGCGCAATGTAAGTTACTCAAGCTTTTCACCTCTCATTCTGTCCCCTGTGTAGGGAATGAAAATGGCAGCCCTACACTCAAGTCAGGAGTGGTTAGGATAATGCCTCTAAGGCTGTATCACTGTCCCTGGCTGGGTGGCCTTCTGTGTGTCCAACATGCAGTTTATTTTCTTACTATTCAAATTTTAGGTTCATATAATTGTCATCAATTCTTATTTCTACATAATTCTTTGTATTCTTAAAGTTGTCATGGTATCTTTGCTGAACCCATCTGAAAGCACTCAAGTCTTTTTATAAAAGAACTTTAAAACATCTGATTATATAAGTAACATACACTCATCAAAAAGTTATAAAAACAGCAAAAAAAAAAAAAAGGAGGGAGAAAGCATTTATAATCCTGTCACTTGGCATATTCACTGTTGATATTCTGGTGTATTTCCTTTTTTTTCTAGAAAACATGTATGATTTTGAAATAAAAATGATCACAGTAAAATTACTGCTTTCATGCGGTACTTTTTCATAAGGGAGGATACCAATCCATACCAATATATAGAGTCTACGTCAGAGGTTCACACCCATGGCTCGCTGTGGTTCAACCTATAGTTATGTTTTATTTATTTTGTGTAATGCTAAAAAAATTTAAACAACGTTCTTTAAAAAAAAATCAGGATATTTTACAGAAAAATTACATCCTCCCGCTTTGGAAAATTCTGACTCTCTGGCCAGCATGGCCTGTGCTCCAGCGGCTGGCTGGAGCTGAGCAGGTTTTCACTTTGTGTTCGTGGCACACGCAGATCCCTGGTCTGCTTTACCCCTCCTCTGCACACGGGGCATCTTCTTGCTATTACAGCTATTTGTGAGCACCTCTATTCTCTGCTACTGGAATGAGAAATGTTGAGGCCAGGGTTATTCTACTTCATCGTGTGTGTGTGTGTGTGTGTGTGTGTGTGTGTCTGTGTGTGTGTGTGTGTGCAGGGTCCCACTATGCAGCTTGGACTTGTAGTGATCCTCCTGATTTCTGCCTCCCTAGTGCTGGGATTACAGGCTTGCGCCACCACACCTGGACTCCATCGCAGGCTCAGTGTGCCTGGGGGTGGGGACGGCACACCATGTGGTGCCAGGGATCGAACCCTGGCCCCTGTGCTTGCCTAAGGAAGCGTTTAGTCCGCGGAGCTATCTTGCCAGCCCTTCTACTTCATCTTTTAACCCCTCAGTCCATGATGCTATCCCCAAGGTGCTGAGAGGTGGGATTTTTGTGGGGTGATTAGTTCATAAAGTCCCTCACGCATGGGCCTTATAAAAGAGGCCTGAGAGGGACCCCTGACTGCCTCCACCTGAGGACACAGCCAGAAGACACTGCTGTGAGCCAGGATGCTGGTCCTCACTGGACATGAAATCTGTGGGCATCGGCACAACTGCCCCCCCCAGAACCAGCAGCAGTACATTTCTGCTGTTTATAAGCTACTCTGTTTAAGGTGTTTTCTCAGAACTGCTCGTTTTAGTTTTCTGTCATGTGACAAAATATCTGAGAAAATCAATTTAAAAGGAGGACAAGTTTATCTTTAATCCACTGTAGGTTCGCTACACTGCTTTAGGCCTGTGGCAAGGCAGTACGTGATTCGTGCCCTCAAGGGGCCGGGAGACAGAGAGGACAGGCCTGGCATCTTAATACCCCCTTCAGAGGTCCAACCCCAGGGACCTAACCTTCTTTCCCACCTCCTGAAGTTTCAATCACTTCCCAAAGTGTCACATGCTGGTGACCAAGCCTTTGACCCTTTGCAGGACGCTCCAGATCTTAACTTTGATGCCGCACATGCAGATGGACCGCGGCTGGCCTCAGCACCTCCCTCTAAGATCTCAGAACAGGCGACAAAGATCCCGGTAGACACAGGCTCCTTGGAAACCTTTGACTCCTCCCCATTACTGCGGAAGCTCACAGAGAAGTCCGGACCCACAGGGCGCTGGGCAGGGGTGCCTGCAGCTGTGTCCACAGTGGGGGCCTCGCCCACACTGGTGACTTTGCGCAATCAGACATCCTTCTCCTGGGAGGAACGAGGAAAGCTTCCCAAAGACGATACCCTGTCATCATCTAACTTCCCACCCCATACAGCCAGCTCCTCAGCCGAAGAGGACGGCCTTGGTTAACACCACCGATCAGACACCGATCCTCTCAACACTGGGCGAGAGTCAGGAAAAGAACAGGAGGAGCGCCCGTTTCCTAAGGGTCGCGCTGGCTTCTGCAGCTCGCCACTGTCCTCTAAGTACACAAGGCCTTCTAGGCACCCAGGCTGCATTCGCCATGGATCTCCGGTGGGTGGTGGCTTGCGCTGAGAATCCGGATCTCAGGGAGCTGGCAGGCTCTGGGCTGCCCCACCCTATGGGCGCACGTGAGAGGCCCAACCACAAGATGGGCGGCTGGACCTTTAAGGCTTCATCGAACCTTGGTTTCCAAACCCTGAGCCTCTAAAATGTGGCTTATGTAACTTATTTGTTTGTTTTGAAGCCAGCCCTGTCCAAGTTGAGAGCATTTAAGACTCCCTTTTAGAGAAAATTTGGAAACCAACATTATCATTAAGTAAATCAGCAAGCAATGGTCCTATAAAAATACAGAGCCGCACAGTTCTAAGGACTTGTACCGTCCTATTCCTGGTGGACTCATGTTGCCTGGCGGTTTCTCTGAAACTTATTCCTGGGATTTTTGCTTCTCTGTTTCAAGCCAGATCTGGAGTCTAACAGCCCAGGCCTGTTGGTCCCGAGAGTTTCTGCAGGGTAGGAGCCCCACCTGGAGACTCGGGACTGAGGGGTCCTTGTCTCTAAACCATCCCAGTGGCTTCTTTACTACCTCACTCGTTGGGCTTGTGGAAGAGACCATGGATTTGTAGAACAGGGTCAAATGGAAAACACAAACTGACATTATCTCCAGGCAGGCCAGATGCTGTTTTCCATTAGATCCTAGACACATGGGAACAGGTGTCGAGGGCCTGATTAAAATGCTGTTCCCTGTTATTGTCCTTAGGGAAAACCCTGGAAACAACGCAAACATTCAGCAAGAGAACAGTTCAAGAAACTATGCCCATTTTCAATGGATCCAATTAAAGATTCATCAAAGTCATAAAGAGTCTTTGAAGAGTTTTTCATGACTGGAGGGAAGTGTTTATGATTTGTTAGATTTTTTTTAAGTGGAAGTACAAAGTCACGTATGATGCATGAGACCCATTCTGTTTATTGTATGTACTTAGGAAACACACCATCATTTCAAGGGAGGTTATATCTGTGTGGTGGGATTTTGAGAACTTTTTATTGCTTTCTTTATACCTTTCAGCATTTCCAAACCTTCTACAATGGGCATTTATTACTCTGATTGTCAGGAAATAAAATAATTACAAGGAAACTGGCTTTCCTGTTGGTGGCAGATTTGCGTTCATATTTCATTGAGATACTGTTTTGCTTGTCCTCCCCTCCTACCCCCATGGATCCTCCAGTTGGGGCTGAGGGAGGGGCTGGGCTCCAAAATGAGAAGGTAGTAGGCAGTTTCCAGATGCACAGAGCCACAGCATGCCCTGGGCACCTGGAGGCTGTGCTCCGGGCTGTTGGCATTCCTGTGTACAATCTCTGCAAGCCTGAGATGGAAGCAGGCTGCAGGGAGCTTTCCACCTGCTAATTCATCTGCCTTCTATCAAGAAAGAGTTCAAGGAGGACGCCCTTTCCCTCCTGCTCCTACTGCAGCTTCTGATCCCCCAAAACAACCTTGAGCAATGTGCAGAAAGACATCTTCGAGGGCTGGCGAGGCAGCCTGGTTCAAGCAAGGCGAAGGGACTGCTCTTACTGAGCTCTCAATGCTGTCTAGCCGCAAGGGCCCGGCTTGGTCCCAGGCCCAGCCAATTTCCTGGTCCTTGTGGGTTTGTTCCATGTGTTAAATGAGTGTAATCTGACTTGAAGCTCCTTTTCAAGCCGTGTGCATGACCTCATCAGCCCCTGCCTCTGCATGTAGGTGGGTGCAGCCTCCCTCCTGGTGTTGAAGTCTGGTGTTGAGGGGCTTGAGCAGCAGCTGGAGAAAGAGGCTATTCTGAAGTGTTTGCAGGAGCTGATGTGCTGTTAACTACAGGCCAAGTGATGATGCAATTTGGTTATACCTGCCAGCTGCTTTGTGAGTGCTTATCTACATCACAAGCATAGCCCAAGGATTCCCCAGGCCCCTTAGAGATTGTCCTAATTTCCCCATAGTGCCCCTCTATCCTTTTGGTTCAGGGCTAGGATTCGAGTCCTTTCCCCTCCCCTTTGGTTGTTGGAGAGAAGGCTCACTGTTAAGCAGGATGGTATTGAACTCACTGCATGTGTAGCCCTGGCTAGGCTTGAATTCACAGTGATCCTGCCTCAGCCTTCAGAGTGCTGGGACTTCGGGAGTGCGCCACCATGCCTGGCCGGCCACGGTGGATTCCTAGGAATGTTGCCAAACCAGCACTGGCCTTCGAATCAGCAGTCCAGGTGGAAAAATTTCCTGTCTGCTCAGCCTCCCCAAAACTCTGCAGCAGTAAGCTTCTCTTACCCAAGCTCCATTCCCCAACCTTTCAGTGGGAATAATAAAGCCAGCTTTATGGCTGTTCTGGACTGTGGTAGCTAGAGTTAGAAAATAAAAAAGGTAGGTACTCAGTTGGGTTGGAACACCCCTAGAAACAATATTTTAGTATGAGTCTATCACCACACACCTACACTAGAAAAATCTTTTGTTATCTGACATTCCAATTGAACTGGGCATGTTGCCATGTTGACACCTTGAGGCTCAGCTGAAAGGGTTTATCTGAAAGCTCTGCCCCAAACTGCAGGGACTTCGCTTTCTGATCTCAGAATGAGTCCAGGGCTGATGGCACCTCCCTTCCTCGCCAGGGGCGATCAGACCCTGCCCTGGGAGCTGAGTTAAGGGAGGGTGTTTCTAGGGGAACAGGGAGGGGGCAGAAGACAGAACCTCTTAGGCTGCTCACTCTGCTTAATTGAAATCTTTTAGAGCCTCTTTCACATGGTGCTTCCTCTCCACAAGCTTGTTGGGAGGCGACACCCAGGACCAGGAGGAATCCAGATGGGTACATTGACCCCAGGGAGCCCCTTCTAGTCACGACCATCTGGTGGCTTGGAAGCTCGCTGGTTGTGAGCACCAGAGACAAGGACTTTCCAGAAGGTGATCTTTTAATGGAAAGGGTAAAGGTGACTCGGTGCCCCAGAAACTTCACCTCAAGGTTGGGGCCACAGCATGCACACCGATGCAGGCTGTCTTTCTGCTCCTGCCTGTTTTCAGCTCCCCTTTCATCTCCTCCCTGAGCTCCGATTTGCTTCACTTAAGCCCCCCAAGACTGTAGACAGGTGGCAGGTCCCCTCGGTGGCCTTTGAGCGCACCCACGCTGCTGGGGTGCCCTCCTGACCTCACAGTGTGAGCTTCCCCCTCCACACACATGAATGCCAGGCACAGAGCCAAGCTGTTGTTGGCTTGAGGGAATTTTTCCACCAGGACTGAAGTCGGAGCCAAGGAAGCCCAGATCTGCAAAGGTGCTTTGCCTTTAGCGCGGGTTTAGAGGATGGTGCGGTTACTAGAGTCACAGATGCAAGCAGTGAGTCTCATTACAGCAAGGAAACGTGTGGAGAAAAAGCCTCACTTGCCACATTTCCTGTTCTCCGAATGCTCTTTCCCGTATTGCTTTTCCACTCCACTAATGCTACTACAGTTTTCTTTAGGTGGATTTACTTTCTAAAAGGGTGAATTCACCTTAAGCAACACTATACAAATCTAGCCTTTTATGAGCGCTAATATAATTTTCCACTCATCTATAAAGATGCTACTTAGAATGTAAAATGCTCATTTAAAATAGCTTTCATAAGCACAGTGGCACGACCTTGTCTAAAGCCAAGAATCCCCAACTTATCAGCCAGTTTACAGCCACCTGATAGAGAAGCACACTCCGGGTTGGGCCTGCTGGGCTCAGCACTCAGTAGCTTCTTATTCCTCCTCTTGGTGTGCATCTCGTCAACCACAGTGCACCAATAAGAAGATGGACTTGGAGGCCCAGGTCAGACCTCTGCTAAGTGAAAGGCAGATTCCGCCCCAGGAGTCCAAGCTTGCAGTTCCTAGGATGCTCTTTTACTAATCTTTTGGGAAAAAAAAATACAGATATGAACATACCACTTGCTAGGAAAAAGTAAGCAATGCTCCTGTTGAAAAACCAGTTCTTTCAGCACTCAGTAGCAAGTCTGTTCTTCCCCCAGACTTCAATGCCTTGTGCTCAGTTCTCAGCTTGCAGAGGGCTGGATTCCCGAAGTTCACATGAAGGCCGTTCTGCTGGCCTTCCTGGGGCGGCCTGCACAGGCTCCTCCGCGCTCTGTGCGCTCTCTCACTGTGGGCATCTCTCCCTCACAGGGCTCAGACTGCTCTCAGGCAAGCTCCTCACCTGCTTCTTCTGACCACCCCAACACCTACCACAGTGCCCAGCCCTGGAGACGTGGAGAACACACAGGTTGGGTTAAAGTACTGGTTATTTGTTGAGAACTCCTTCCCCTGCAGAAATGGGTTGTAAGTGGGAGTGGAGGCATTATGTTTCCAATCAACCATACTCAGGAATTCTCTGAAACCAGCAGTGGGAGAAGAGGTAGATGGGAAAAGGTAGATCTCTTCCCTGGACACACACAGCCTTTCTTGGGTGTGGGTTTAGATCCAGGTGAAATTTTACCCAAGTCAGAGGTCATCTTTGGGTCCCTCCCCAACTGCCCTTGTCTTCTTATATCTCCTGCATGTCCACATTGCAGTTCTTAAACTTCATATTTAATTCCACTTCTTTTCTTGATTTTCTGAGATAGGGTCTCACTGTGTAATCCACACTGGCCTCTAACTCACCATATAACCCAGGCTGGAATGGATTCACAGTGATCCTCTTGCCTCAGCCTCCTGATGAATGCTGGGATTGTCAGCATGCAGCACCCCACCTGGCTTCAATTCCACTTTGATTTCTCACTGCAGTTCTTTCCCCAGTAACCTATGAGCCTTTTTTACCAGTCACAATTCCCATTTCCTGGGTACAGCTGAACACAGTTGGTTTTCAAGAGAGCAACTTGGTAGAGCTAAGTTTTGCTAATTTGTGAGCAACTGGGCCTCATTACCCCTCCCTTATCTCCAGCCTGCACTGCCAGGGGTGTGACTCTTAATAGCAGAAGTCAAGGTTGTGGGGTTTAGGGACAACTCTGGGTTTCTAGCATCATTCTACCTCTGAGAGATGGGACAGAAGGAAAGTAAGGTGACTTCTTCAAACCACTGTTCTCTCCTCTGTAAAGTTTGAATTATAGCTAAAAAATTTCTATAATACTTGCGTTTCACCTCCTGTACCAAGAACATTTCTAAGGATTTTTATTTATCGATTCATTTCATCTTTACAACAACTCCAGGAGGTAATTTTTAAAATGTATTTTGTACAGGGTCTACAGCATCTCACTAAATAGATCGGACTTGTAGTGATTTGCCTGTGCTCAGCCTCCCAAGAGCTGGGATTACAGGTGCACGCCACCACCCCCAGTCTCAATTGCCATCTCAGTGTACCTTGGGCGTGGGTCAGGCACAGTACTCCAGGGATGGAACCCCAGTTTTGCGCTCTGCCAAAGCAGGTGCTTTAGTCTATTGACCTATCTGGCTGACTTTTTTTTTTTTTTTTTTTTTTTNTTTGAGACAGGGTCTCACTGTGTAATTTAGGCTGAATTTGAAAACTCACTATGAATCCAGGCTGGCCTCCAGCTCTTAACAATCCTCCTGCCTCAGCCTCCTGAGTGCTGGGATGACAGGCATGTGCTGCTACACCTGGCTAAATATTCTTATAAAGGAAAGGACATTCCAAAAATAGATTGCTAATGGGGAATTGAAATTAATTATTGTTTGATTTTGCAGCACCGGGGATTGAACTCAAGACCTTGTGTTTGCCAGGTAGGTACTTACACCACTGACTCCCGAGCCCCCTGAAATCAATCATTGATGCTTTCCTTCTTTCATAATTCTTTGGGGGAAGGAGTGCTCTCATGATAATGTTTGTGGCTATGGATGGGAGTGGACAGTTGTCTCTGGGAAGGTTTTCCTGGTCAGGAGAGCAGAGGCGGTGGCTAGATCACCCAGGGGTTAAAAATGGTCTCGGGAGTCCATTCCCTTCTGTGGGTCCTGTTTCCATGGCTTCTTCCCTCCCTGTGCCTCTGAATGTGTGGAATCTGCCAGTGATCCAAGTGTTTTGTTTTTTTCTTTTTCTGTCCTTTTCTTTTTAAATTTTTTCATGCGGCCCCTGGCAGCTGCAGGGTGGCGGCCAGTGGCAGCTGTTTCCATGTATGGGGCCTCTGTGGTCTTCCTTTGTGAGCCAGGGGCTTGCTGTGTACATCAGAGCCACCACCTGGCAAGATGTTTAGTTCCATCTGTGTTACCCAAATGCTTCCTGCATGGGCTGCAGATGCAAGGGGGAGAGACATCGTTGCTCTCCAGCCCCTCACGGCCCACCCTGGGTCTCGCGCTGAGACTCTTGGGCATGGGGTTGCTCCTCCTGCAGCCCCGGTGGCTTCAGGCTTCCTCTCTGGTCCAGCACACTCACTGGAGGCAGAGATCTGTAAGTGTAGAGGAACACACCAGGCCGGATGGAAGGTGCACGTAGTCACTTAGTCTCTGAGCCTCAGTTTCCTTTTCTGTCAAGCCTGGAGTGAAAGCACACTACCTCTGGCCATCCTAAGTTCTAGAACTCTGGCTCTCTGTGGGGAGAGATGGTGGCTCACACTCATGCTGATTTGGACTTTTAAACAATACTCAAAGTGATCCAAGGCCTTCAACATGCTAGGCAAATGCTCTACTACTGAGCTACACCCCCAACTCCTCTTCTGCTGCTGCTGTTGCTGCTGCTGGTTTAATTTTGAGACAAAGTCTTACTAAATTGCCATGGCTGGCCTTCAGCTACTTATCCTGCTGCCTCAGCCTCCTAAGTAGCTGGGATTACAGGCATAAACTAGCAAGGCTGTCTGATATTCTCTTTTTGCATGACATGTGTATTTAAGAGATGTTTCAGAAACTCAGAATAAAACCTGGGAGGGAATGATGCTCACTTTTTTGCATGAGGAGATGTGGGCATAATGAGCTCTACTGCCTTCAACAGTAACCTCACAGCTACCAAGTGGAAGAGGTGTGGCTCAAACATGGGTCCTCTACACAGAAGTCTTAGGCCAGGCCATGAGATGGCAATTCATACATTTCATACATTGTCTCTCTCTCTCTCTCTCTCTCTCTCTCTCTCTCTATCTATCTATCTCTATCTCTATCTCTCT